>PVJX010009428.1:0-15891 GCA_004027295.1 Dolichotis patagonum
TTTTCTTTTCTTTTCTTTTGCTTTTTGCTTTTTGCTTTTGTTTTTTCTTTTTTATGAGTGAGTGTGGTTCCTAACCCCCTTGTGGGTGTGGTTGTGTTCTGTTCTTCCTTTTATCTCTCCCAGCTCTCTTTTCCTTCAGTCTTCTGCATCAATTTCCCCAGGTTGGTGGGATCCATCTTTGTCCTCCAACCTACTAGTAACCTCTTTCTCTTTCCCCTCTTTCTCTTTCTCTGTTTTCTCCTTAATCCATTTTGAATCTTAACCCTTGAGGACAGAATTGATATATTAAGGACTTATATATTGCATATAAGTGTTCTACATTGTGCTACATGGTCATACAGTTAATACAGTTCATACAGTTAATACAGTTCATACAGTTAATACAGTTCACACAGTTAAATGTTGTAAATCAGGAGTTGGCTCAGTTTATTGTTTTACAGGCTGTGTTTGATGCTATTGGTACCACTAGAGCCAAAACTGACATAACTGTTCTAAATAGCTGTTGGCCCTGATGATCCATGACTGAGATTGCCTCGGGGGTCACAGAGAGTACTGTGGCATGGTGCCAAAGAAGCAGGGACTAGGCCAGTGAGCAGAGATTTTCCTCTCCAACAAACTGAAGAGGTAAGATCCTACAACAAACTCAGAGCCCAAAATCCAGCTGTACCTGGAAGATACTTCAGAGAAATGATCATCACCTGGGTGAGTGGAGGTGCAACCAACCATAGGTTAGTGAACCAGTATCACTCCAAGAATTAAATTAAGAAAGAAAAGAAATGAGAAGACACTTAAACAAGACAAAAAAAAGAAGCCAAGACCTTGATGGATTCACTGCTGAATTCTACAAGAAGTTTAGTGAAGCTCTAACACCATTACTCTTCAAACTCTTTATTGGAATTGAAAGGGAAGCAATACTCACGATTTCATTCCTAGAAGCAATCATTACTCTGATTCCAAAACCAGAGAAGGACACAACTAAGAATGAGAATTGCAGGGCAATCTCCCTAATGAGAATTGATGGAAAAACCCTCAATAAGATACTAGTAAACAGATTGCAACAAATCATCAAAAAGATTGTACACCGTGATCAAGCTGGATTCAGCCCAGGAGTGCAGGGTTGGTTCAACATGCGTAAATCCATAAATGTAATACATCTTATTAACAGAGCCAAGGAAAAAAATCATATGATATCTCAATAGATACAGAAAAAGCTTTCAACAAAGTCCAGCACACATTCATGATAAAAACCCTACAGAAAATTGGAATAGATGGTCTTTATCTCAATCTGATAAAAGCCATCTATGACAAACCAACAGCCCATATCATACTAAATGAATAAAAACTGAAAGCTTTTACTCTAAAATCAGGAATAAGACAAGAATGTCCACTGTCTCCACTATTATTCAACGTAGTCCTGGAAATTTAGCCAGAGCAATTAGACAAGAGAAAGAAATAAAGGGAATAAGGATAAGAAAGGAAGAAATTGAACTATCATTATTTGCAATTACATGATACTTTACTTAGAAAATTCTACCAAAAGATTTCTAGATTTAATAAGTGAATTCAGTAATGTAGCTGGTTATAAAATCAATACTCAAAAATCAGTAGCTTTCTTGTACAAACTCACTGATAGAGAAATCAGGGAAGCAATGGCTTTTACAATAGCATCCAAAAAAAAGGACATACCTAGGAATCAATCCAACAAAGGATGTAAAAGACCTCTACATTGAAAACTACAGTATTCTGAAAAAGGAGATTGAAGAGGGTATTAGAAAATGGAGAGATATCCCATGCTTTGGGGTAGGAAGAACCAATATAGTGAAAATAGGCATACTTCTAAAACTGTTTATACAGATGCAGTGCAATCCCAATCAAAATTCCAATAGCATATCTTACAGAATTAGAGAAAATAATCTTAAAATTCATCTGGAATCAGAAGAGACCTTTAATAGTGAAGGTCATCCTGGGCAACAAAGACAAGATGGGCATCACAATCCCTGACTTGAAATTATACTATAAATCTACTGTGATAAAAACAGTGTGGCACTGGCAAAAAAAACAGACCTGAAGATCAATGGAATAGATTAGATATACAAAAACATCTGCAGACACATGAAACTATCTTATTTTTGACAAAGGTACCAAACACATTCATTGGAAAAAGCATAGCCTCTTTAATAAATGGTGTTGGAAAAGCTGGCTTTCCACATGCTGATGATTAAAACTTGACCCATATCTTCCACTATGTACTAAGCTAAAATTATAATGGATTAAAAATCTTAATATTAAAACAGAAACATTAAACCTGCTGAAGATAGAATAGGTATAACTCTTGAAGACATTGGTGTAGGCAAAGACTTTATGAATAAAACCCAGATTGCACAGAACTTATCACAAAGTATCAACAAATAGGATCTCATCCTACTGAAAAGCTTTTGCACAAGAGAAACCACCAACAGGGTGAAGAGACAGCCCACAATGTAGGAGTAAATGTTTGCCAGCTGTTTCTCAGATAAAAGATTACTATTAAACACATATAAAAAAACTCAAAAGGGCTAGGAATTTAACTCAGTGGCATAAGCACTTGCTGGTAAGTGTGAGGTTGTGAGTTCTATCATCAGTACAAAAAAAAACCCTCAAAAAATCAGCCCTCCCATATTTAAAGACACAATCCAAAAATGGGCATTGAAAATGAACACACACTTCTTAGATGAAGAAGTACAAACCGCAAATCAATACATGAAAAATATGCTCAACAGTACTGGTCATTCAAGAGATGCAAATTTTTAAAAATTGAGATTTCACCTCACTCTAGAGAGAATGGCTATTATCAAGAAATCAACCAATAACAAATGATGGAGGGACTGTGGGGAAAAAGGAACCCTTCTCCACTGTTGGTGCAACAATAGTGGAAATCAGTGTGAAGATTCCTCAAAAAACTAGGACTGGAGGTCCCATTCAACTCAGCTATTCCCCTTCTGGATATCTTCCCAAAAGAATTAAAAACATACCACAGAGATATATGTGCACCCATGTTTATAACAGCACAGTTTACAGTAGTCAGATCTTGGAAACAACTTAAATGCCCATCAACTGAGGAATGGATGAAAAAGATGTGGTATTTCTATACAACAGAGTACTACTCAGGTGTAAAGAATGATAAACTGGATACTTTACAGGTAAATGGATGTGCCTTAAGAACATACTTATTAGTGAAATAAGACATGCATGTGTAAAAATTGTATTGTTTCATTAGTGTGACAAGCTGAAAAAAATGTATGTGTATTTACATGTATATAAAAATAGTTAAAATAGTTAAAAAATATCCAGAGGACAATTCATAATTTTTGTATGTGTGTACATGTGAATATGCTGAGATTCTATTCTGATGTTTAACTGATGAATATCAGGCTATCCAAGCATCATGTAGCAGTCTCCCTGAGGAGTATAATCATCATGTACTGCAAACATAAATTAATAAAAAACAAAAACTGAAAAAGTCACTGATATAGCATTCCATAGGGACTGTGTTATACATCAGGTGCATTACATGTATATTAGTCTTCTGTGCACAAGTGTATATATGCATAAGACAGACATTCTTCAAATTCAACTTCAAATTCAACTTCAAATTCAAATAAATAGTGTTTGTAGAATAATGGAATGCTCAAATAATGTTTTTTTTTAAACATCAAATGGGATTTCCTTGTGGTCCTGAAAGATCCTTGGAGAGAAGAAATGAACTTTGATAGTGTACATTGTCCAGATTGAATTCTGTGTGTGTACAAGTGATACATAAATATGTTATGATTCTATGCAAAAACAAAATTATTAGGAGGATATTTGTTAATGACAGCCTTATAAAGTCCTTCTACACAGGTTGTAAGGCAATCTAGCTTTGGTGGTTTAGAGGTATGTACAGGTGATGTTCAGTATTTTAGCATTTTTTCATGATAGAATAAAATACCAGAGATTGGGTGACTTAAACAATAATCACTCATTTCCCACAGTTCTGGAGGCTGAGATGGCCAAGGTCCAGTGTGCTCTCTGCTGAGACTTTTCTTTCAAGTTTGCAGATAGCTACTTAGTGCGTTACCATGTAAATATTATTTATTTTATATCTCTTCTTTTTTAATAGTTTATTTTTTATTATATATTTTTATTAGTACATGCTTACAAAACATAATTAAGGATTTGCACATGTACATAACCATTGTGGGGGATCTGTACATTTACATAACACGTCTTAATCCTTAATCCCCCCCTTTTTTGAATCCTTCTCTTCTCCACCTCCAAGATATCTGCCCTATCCCATTTGCAAAGGCTTATTTTCTTCTTCTATCCTTGTCTTTAAAAAATTTCCTTTCTTTTCTTCCTCCATCTTCCATTTCTTGCTACCCCTCCCATCTGAAAAAGTTCTTCCTACTTCCTCATGTGTCTTCAGTTTTGCTCCTTATTCATACTATGAGTTTCTCACAGTGTGATACTTAAACTTGTGTGTGGTCTGATGGTGTTTATGTACCACGGAGTACTACTCTAGCATAAAGGAGGATAAACTTGAGGAATTGTAAGTTAAATGGATGCGCCTCAAGTCCATAATCTTAAGTGAAATAAATTGGACACACGAGTTAGTCTCCCCTTGTAAGGGCACTGACCTCAGTAATTGGGACTCTATTGTCATGTCCTAATGCCTCCCAACTGCCATCCCCTCATGCCATCAGTATAAGGACTGGCATTTCACATATGAATTTGATGCGGACATAATCATTCAGTCTTTACCATAATGTTAGGCCAAAATATACATTTCATTTTTATTTATTAAAATTGTGAAATCAAAATCTGATTTCAGTGTCTTGTAATACAACATTCCACAGTCTTAACCCATCCTCTTGTCTAAATTTGGAGCAATAAAATAATGTGTAATAAAATTTCATTTTATTATTTATTTAAGTTGTTTTCTAACAGGAAACATTTGCACTAGTATGAAGAAATTACAGGGCAATAATTAATTTAACACAAAAATATTATCTTCTAAATATCAATTTTGTTTTAAAGTGAAGTTTGACTTTCCAAATTAATTTGCCATTTTCCCACCTTACCTGTGTGACTGCTGGTTGAGATGTTATAGGGGCAATTCATAGTTAGACAGTAAATTGCACTGGAAAGTATAACATTCTCCTTTAAGTCTAGGATCCTAAAATTACAGTTTTCAATTCACAATTGGATTTGCTTCTTCAGTGAACCACTGGATATTTTCATTTTTGCTGTAAATTAATTGGATTTTGAGTGGATGCTCAGCCCTGTCTCTTATACCAGATGAGCTTGTATTCTAGATACAATTTCTTGTTTGCGACATATAATGCACATAGAAGTGTGTGAAATCTAGACACTGATACAGATGTGAAGGGCACTACTGGACAACCAGTTCAATTCACAGTTTGGTCAGGACCCCTACAGCAAACCCCACGAGCATCTGTCCTGGTTACTAGTATAACCCATTACCTTGGGATAGCCTTACCTCAAATTCACCTTGGTTTTCCTGCCTGTGGAAACATCTCTTCTTTTGCTTTTTGACCTTATTGAATTATATAGCATATGTCTTTTTCTGTCTCTGTTTTCACTCAGCATCATGGTGGCCATATTTCAGGCCTACACACCAAATCACCCATCGCTATGTAGTGATTCATTGCTTGATCACCCTTCTCACAATTTTTGTATGATTGAGCTGTCTTTTGCTTTTTGCTTAGTGCTAACTTGCTGGTGTGCACTTTAGGTATATAGTGTCTATGGTAAATGCCAAAAATGAAATAGTTTGGATGATAGAGTATATGAACTTTTTACAGTTCTGGACAATATCTGTTTTTTAACATGATTTTGCCAATGTACTTTCTCCTTCTAGTGTGAAAGTTTACATTGTTTCTTATCTTTTTAAATTCTTGTTGCTGTTAGTTTTATGAATGAATCCCATATTCTGGAATCCTGGTCATAGACAATTTTTATAAGTCAAAAAAATCTTCTTTAAATTAGAAACAATGATAATAGGAATAGCAGATTTATTATAAGAAATAAGTAATTAAAATAACCATAGTGTAAGAGGTTTACAAGGCCTGACATGTACCTTGTGCTTGATAAATATTAATATTAGGTAATTGTTTCTATAATAAATTAGCTTGATAGAATTAAGTTCCAAAATGAAGAAGTTCACTTATTAAATGGGAAGAATATATATGCTCACAGGTATCAGTGCATAGAGCAACCACAAGATAGACTTCTTAAGAGTAAAATTTAATGCAGTCTTACCTACAGTTTTCCTACCAGGACAGTAAGGAAATCCAAGCCAGAGTGAAAATATGTGTAATTTTATTTATGTTCATCATTGCCAACAAGCCTGTCACTTCTAAAATCCTTCTATGTAGTCATCAAATAAGCTAGACAAGAATATACTTGGCTCTCAGTTTTGTAATATTTGTTTTCAGTTGTGGTGTAGAATCTCATCAATCACAGCAAATGATTCTTTTTTAAACTCAAATGCAGCATTCAGGAATCCAGTTGTTTAATACAGTTATGCTAGATTTTATATCTTATTTGTTACAAATTACAAATTATATGAGTAATCTCCTTCAAATGGATTGCTATATCAAAGTCCAGGCTGAAGAGGTGCCATTTCAACGATTCAGTTTACATCAATTATTTTCCCAGATTTTAGAATAAATTACATATTGACCACATGTTTTAAACTTGTCAGATAAGAATTTATTAAGATTCTCATCTTAATAAAACCCTGGCTTTGAGTTCTAGTACCATAAGAAATGAATACTAAGACAAATGAAAATGAGCATTTTGAACATTGATTTCTTTGTATAATGACTTTCATTATATTAGGATATAAATTAATAAGCACACATTTCCTTTTTTTTTGAGATGAACTATGCTTATGTATTTCAGCCTGGCTTAGAACTTGCCCTATAGTCCAGACAGCCTCCAACATGCGGCTTCTTCCTGTATCAGCCTCTTCAGTGCTGGGACTGCTTTTTTTTCCTCTGCAGTATTCTCTCTCTCTCTTTCTCTCTCTCTCTCTCTCTCTCTCTCTCTCTGTGTGTGTGTGTGTGTGTGTGTGTGTGTGTGTGTAGGAAATGAATCCAGGGCCTTTACAATAAGTTGCCCAGGCTGGGCTTGAACCTATGATCATTCTACCTCAGCCTCCCATCATGCTGGGATTATAGGCAGCACAGTTCCATAACTGTGCCTTGCTCTATCTATAGTATTTTATCTCCCCAAACCTCCCTCTTATAAACTCAAAGGTGCACACACACATCTCAACATAGACACAACCTTACTTCTATTGTATCAACCTACTCTTCCCAAATGAGGACCGCTCTTCAAGTCTTTCTGTTCATGGGTGTTAGCTCCTCCTCCCCAATTTTAATGCTCTTCTAGTGCTAATTATTGTTGATTTCCATACACAGAAAATCTTGACCTCTGATTTTTAAGAACTTTTCAAAGATCTCAGGCCTCAGTCCACTCTGTCAATTCATCTGCAAGTTTCTGTCCCGGGCTTGTCCTCCTGGGGACTTTGAGTTCCTCTACGGTTTGCAGTGTAAGGAGGCTTCTTCCTCAGAGCATTCCCTCCAGAGCCTGAGTTGTAAAAACACTTCTTCGACCACCCAGAAGTTTCATTCTTGCAAATTACCACTTTAGTGATTTCTTCCCCCCCTACTCATGACCTTCCTTCCTTCCTTATGCAATGGAGTTTCCACAGCCCTGAAATCAGCTCTAGCCCCCTCACAGCCCCTTGGTCTCAAAATACTTTCACAGTGCAAACCGGTTAAATTCTGCTCTCTATCCAACTCACATCTGCCCTTGTGATTCTGGACATGGTTGGGGAGAAGCACATGTCATGTTGACTGTTTCCTGACACTCGGGAGCATAAATTGCAGTTGATAATTTTGCATAATTATCAGCTTTTATTTCTTGACTTCGTTCCTCTCCTACACAAATGTAACTTTGTCTCTGTGTCTTACCATCAATCACCTTCTCTCTCATTCTAAATTGATCCCTAATTTCCTAGTTCAGGAAAATAAAAAGATACAATAAAATAAACACATCAACATGGCATTGCCAGATATTCAGATCAGCACATATATCCAAGCACTAGGATATTTTCCATATGTGAATTAAAGAATATCTTCCTAAAGAATACGGAGGAATCCCTCCTGTTATGCTTTGCATTCCACTTCTCTCACATATTCAATATCTCACATATTCAATATTCACATATTCATATCCAGTACTTCCTTCTCTTCACTGCTGCCTTAAAACTACAAATTTCTTTTATAGTTTCTTCTCATCACTCCATACACATTTCTCTTTCTCTGGGGAAGGAAGTCCACCAGTGGGATCCTTTCAGATTCTTGACAGTTCTTCATTATCATCATATTTGTTCTTCCAGCACCACTGACAGATATGACCATTTTCGTTTGAATGCTACTGTTTATTTGGCTTCCAGGGCACCATCATTTCTTGGCTTCTGCTTTTCAGTTTTCTTTCCTGATTTGGTTTCAGGATTTTCATCTCTAAATGTCAGAATGATCTAGGAGTCAGTTCTTGAATTTCACTTTGTTGGTGAGCCTATTCTGTAGTATGATTTTATATAACACTCATAAAAAGAATCTGAAGAATCTTGTTTATATCACCAATATTATACTTGAAACACACTCTAGACTTATCCATACAGTTGCATTCTCAAGATGTCCTGAAGATTTCTGATTTGAATCTGAAATCTGAAATCAGTCTTGTGCTGAACTCCTGATATTTCCTTTTAAATAAGCTACTGCGGTCTCTCTCAGTGAAGGGAGTTCCAAAGTTAGGTGCACTGGATCAGATCTTAGAATCATTGCAACTCATTTCTCATATCACACCCAAGTTATGGGTGGAATCTTGGGCATTTTCAACATACTTTACATTCACCCCCCTCCACACATCTTGTACTTCTACCATCCTAGTGTCCTCCCTCCAGTAATATAAGACAGCCCCAGTTCCCCTACATCCTTGTCAACACTCATGTGGTCTGTCATTTTACTGTAGACATGCTGAGAAGTATTGCATTTCATTCTACTTTACATTTTCATCTCTGTAATGACTCTTAATGTTGAATATCTTTTTTATGTGCTTATTTTCCATGCTCACCGTATCTTTCAAAGTACAAGTTCTTAATTTTGCTGAAATTTAATTTAACATTATTTTTTGTGAAATATGCTTTCAATCTCATATCTAAGATAGTTTTGTTTAAAATAAGAAAACAAATTTTATTCTATGTTATAGCCTAGAAATTTTATTTTTAAGTTTGCATTTAGACTAATAACACATTTTGTATTAATTTACTTTTTTTTATATGAATATCCAGTTGATTCAATACCACTGTTTGACACCACTTACTCTTTTTTTCACTAGTTTGTATCTATTTGGTTTATATATGTACATATCTGTTTTCATTCTGTGTATTGATTCATTGATCTACAATCCTGTTTTGGTGCCAAAACTGTAACTGTTTTGGTTACTGTAGCTACATAATAACCTTAATATCATACAATATGTTTCCCTTATTTTTCTTCTTTTTCAAAGTTGTTTTGACTATGCTAACTCCCTTGCATTTTTATGAGTTTTACAATCAGTTTGTCATTTTCATCAAAATAAAAAATATAAATTTCTAAAAATCTATAAAATTTTTGTCGTGATTGCATTAAATTTCCAAATAAATTTGAGAGAATTGATATCTTAACAGTACTGAATCTTCCAATCTGTAAGTGCCTTATGTAGTTTTACTTAGTTACTGAATTTATTTCTGCAGTGCTTTGAGGCTTTCAGAACCCAAGGCTTGTAATACTTAATATAAAGTTTATCTCTAAGTGTTTCATAGTTTTCATTCTCCTGCAATGGAACTTTTAAAAAATGTCAATTCCTGAATATTTATTTCTGATATAGAGAAATATAATTGATCTTTTCCAAATTTATTTTATTTTGGTATGTACATGTAACAAAATTACTATATTAAACATTTTGGGTATAGATCTGAAAGCATGAAATAGATATGGTGACATCATTCTGTCATCATCATGTGTCATCATCACATTCTGTCATCCTCATGTGTCCCTGAGATTCATTTCATTTTGAAAACTAAAACTCTGTATTCATTAAATAATAACTCTGCATTGCCCTTTCCAGATCCTAATAGCTATCATTCTACTTTGTCGCTATGATTTTTACTACTCTAAATATCTCACGTAAGTGAAACCATAAAATATTTTTATTTTTGTGATGGTGTTAATCACTGACGATGACGTGCTTAAGATTCACCCATGTTATGGCATATGCCAGTGTTTCTTTCCTATTTAAGGTTAAATAATATTCCATGTTAGGCATGTACCACATTGTGCTAAATGATTCATCCACCCTTAGTTACCTGGACTTCTTCTGAGGTTTAGGTACCGTGAATAATATTGGTGTGAACCACTGATGCACAAACACGTCTCTGACACCCTGGTTTCCCATTTTTTCTGGTATATACCCAGAAGGAAATTATTGGATTATATCATAAATCTATTTTTACTATTTTGATAAATCTATTTTTACTATTTTAATAAATCTTCATGCTATTTTCCACAGCTAGTGGATCATTTTACATTCCTAGCAATAGTGTGCAATCTTCCAGTTTCTCCATATCTACAGCAATTCTTATTTTCTGTTTGTCTGCTTTGTTTCAGTTGTCCGACAGCATGACCCTATTGAATGTAAAATGTGTGTCTCCTTTTGTTTCTTATTTGCGTTTTATACCTAGTGACAGCTTTTGATGTATTTATTGGCATAGTTGTGCTTTTTTTTTGAGATATATCTATTCATTTCCTTTCCCAGTTTTTCTAATTCCTTCTTATTTTTAGGCACTCATAAGACTTACTAGATTTGTTTTTCTCTCTCAGGGGATTATTTTCATATATTTTATTGATGGCCATTACTGTTTTGTTTTTAAGTTGTTTTAGACAACTAGAGAAAGATTTGCCAAAAGTGGAATCACTCAGCTAATTTCATATTAAATTCATTCAAAGACATTTAATTTTCTGTATGTAACAAAAGCCTATCATTTTGATGATATTACCTCCATCTATAAGATTTTAGAGTATATATTTATTCTTTCCAGCTTGGCATCTAATATAGAAATCCAAGCGATTTAGAAGCTAACTGTATTTATGTATAAGAACATTGCCCCAGCAACTTTGCTGCTGACTGGCTTCCCTAGAATGATTTCAGAACAGCTTCATTTGCAAAACATTGTCATGAAATGGTTTTTCCCTAAGGTCAATAGAGCCAATTTCAGCATTATCATTAGCATAATTTGTCCTATTAATATGGTGTATTTTCTAGAAAAAGATCGGCTCTCAGCACTGATAGTATTTCAGAGGTTTCAATAGAACACAATTGGTGCAGTTTTAATTATTTTCCCATATTTATCTTTTTGAATTATAGTTTAAAAACAGCCATTAGAATAAAAAGTAATTATACATTTGGAACTTTGGTGTTTGCTTGACTAGGAGTTGTTTTGTATCAATGTACATGATAATGCAGAACGTTTTCTTTAAGGTTGTCATAGGCTTAGTGGAAAATGTGAGCTTATTATGTCAGTTTTTATACTTAGAAATTTATTAACAAATATTTAGTAACCATAAGAGCTTTCACACTTATATGGCTATGAATAATTTTATAAAAAACAATAATTCGAAACAGTCTCATTGCATTCTTTCCTCTTACTGGGAGCATGAAGTTCCTTTGGAATGAGTAAGCAACATGCTGTCATAAAACACGAGTATCTGCTCTGTTAATCACACTTTCCCAGTCCAGCAGCATCCAGAGATACTGAGTCGAGGATGAAAATTACAATTCATCTGCTCTGAAGGCGTTACAGCTTTGGGAAAATGTGATGCGGAAGCTACTTGGTTTCTAAGCAATATTCTTTTTTTGCTTCCTATAATTTTCTCAGAAGGCTATTGAAACCTCTCATTGTATTTAATTAAGAGTACAAATATGAGAATTTTAAGAGGGGAAAAAACCTACTTTTTTCTAAAGACCAGTTTTGGAAAATTTTTTTTAAAAAATATGCTTTAAATAGAGAACAATAAAATAATCCTTCTAAAATAACATTTTGTCATTTTACTATTAATTCAAACTCACAACCATGTTTTGTTATTTCACTAAATTGATGTAATTATTGACCTAGAAATGTATTTTAGGCATGGACAGTCATTGAGTTAAATAGTAAATAGCTCCATCTTCAGTTTTGCACTCTGAGGCTCAGACGTTCCTTCTGAATGGTGCCAACTAACTCTTTCAGCATGTTTGAAATACATGCTGAAATATTTGAAATGTTTTTCTGAGGATTGCCATGAATTACTAAGAAGGAAAAATTCAGTATGTTCACTTCTCTGCAGGGTTTTAGAAAGATCACTGTTGGTAACTCTTTTCAATAATTTTCCACCTGGTTTCATTACAAAATTTTAAGAATTGAGATCTGCAATTTCTATATTTTTCATGATTTCTTATTTTTTTTAAGATGCCGCTGAACTGACTTTTTTTCCTTTTCTTTCATGGTTGTTTTTGAGTTAGAAATAGAGTAGAAAACCAATATCTATTGCAACTTGGGTAGGCTTTTGTTAGTTTCTTATGATTGCCATCACAAGTTAAATCAACTGGAGGCGCTAAACACAGCAACAATCTCATCTCTTATGATTCAGGAAGCTGGAATCCAAAATCAAGTTTTCATTCCTGGTGTCCTACCTCCTCTACAGCCCTAGGTAGAATCCTTCCCTGCTTCTTCCTATCTTTGCTAGAGGCCATGGTCACTCCAATTCCTGCCTTTACTGCCCCAGGACACGCTCTCTGTGTTTCTGTCTTGGTCTCTAGATTAGACCCCACCCCAATGATCTCATCTTAATTTGATTTGATTACATTTATAAAAACCCTGGTTCCACACTAGATCACACTTGCAGTTGGATAAAACATTTGTTTTTGAGGGACACAGTCCACCCTGTATCAGTGCTCTACTTCAAGTGAGAGGTGAATAGCAACACATTATTCTCATTTATATTAAATGAAAATTTTTGTATTAGGAATGTGGTTCAAAACTGACTAATTTGACTCTGAACACTGACTTAATGATGACTCTGAACACTGACTTAATGATGGGAGTAAAAAACCCAAAAACAAAACTATTGGTCTTGTCTCCAGGTTGAGTCCTGTGCTTCACTGACAGCACAGGCATAGAAGTCTTCATTGGTATGAATAACAATAATTAAGGCACATTCTCTTTTAGGTGGGAAAACCCTGCATGTGGTGTGCATTTGGCACTAAAGGTAAAACCACAAATGAGGTCCTGCATCAAGATTCTTGGTCACATCTGTAGTTTCCCTCCACTTTCTGACCTTGTTTTAATTTATTTGAGTTCCTATAACAAATATATTACCAACTGAGTGGCTTAAACAGCTATTTATTTCTCTCATTTTGGAGCTTGGATAGTTCAGCACCAGGGCACCTAAAGATCTGGTGTCTCATGAAGGCTCATTTCTAAATTTTACAGAAATGGGGTCTTTTGGTATCTCCACATGGCAGCAATAAGAGGGAAAAAGCAAGTCCTCTTTGGTTGTCTTTATCTCTAATCACTTCTTTAAGTCGCACCTCCCAATACCATCATAGAGTGGGTGAGGATTCAGTGTTTGCATTTTGGGAAGGACACTAGAATACAGTTCAGGTGGACCTCTAGCCAAATGTATTTCCTCTTCTCGGAAGCCCAGAGCCCCTCTACCCTTTATAGGCTCTCCTGAGCTACTTCTGTAAGCGGGAATGTGCCTTCTCCATTTTCCACAATTTTTATTTCCCCTGGTAAGCACTCATTTCTATTTTGGATTACATAACAATGTCACTTTTGGAGCATATTGTCAATGACTTCCAAGACCTTGACCTCTCTTTTGTACATCTGTAGAGGACACTTTGTTTTTTGGCGAAACGTACAGCAATTATAAGCAAATCAATGTGTGGTGTTCTGTTCAATGCAAGTCTTCACTAGTCTTAGGCTCAGGGGGACTGGGATCTGTTCTGTTTCCCTTTGACTCCATCCCCAGAGTTTAGTGTTTCCCAGCATCTATGGAATGAATCTGTATGCAAGCATAAAGACTTAAATAACTGCAATGCATTTCCAGTCTCATATGATTCCCATTAAACACATTTGTTGGTGTGTACTTTATGATGAGTTGTAGACACACGGTTGTAAGATTGAAGCAATTCATTGTCTTTGGTTATCTAACCATTACTCAATGCAAGCTAGGAACACTTCCTTACTGATGGCCAAGATGCAGTAGACTGATTATTAATGACTAAGTGGACAGTTAACAAGCATCTTTCTTGTCTGTATTAGAAGATAAATGAGTTTGAGAATATTTTTAGTGTAGATGAAAGAGTATAGCAAAATATCAACATATTATGCTCTGAAAATTGAGGTGCAAACAATGTATTAATTATGTAAGGCAAAACTTAGATAATATCCTTCTCTAATCTGCTTAGAATTCAACATACCAATAACAGTAGAGTTCATGTATGGTATAAAAAATTGCATCTGAAATAAAATGGAATGTCACTGCAAGTAGCCCTGGTGAATCTGTTGTCAGGACCAATACCACCACCTATTCTACACCAATTACTTGGTTAAACATTGGAGCTGATGCTGAAGTCTCTATAAGATTTTTTTCCAATTTTTCAATCATTCCATTCCATTGGCAGAAACAGTTAATGTACCAGAAGTGAAGATACAGAAAGTAATATCTATAATGAATTTTACAACTTGTCATTTTGAAGCAATTTAAGCAAGATTTCTTATTGTTTACTCTTTTTCTGAAAACTTCAGTGTATTTGTCATCTACTTAAATGTGCTTTGTTTGCTTTGGATTTGTTTAGTCAGGTGGAGATTTCACTCTGGGTTTCACAAATGCTCTGTAACTAAATTACAACCTCAGTAACAACTTCATTTTGTTGTAACAGTACAACCTCATTTTGTTGTAACAGTACAACTTCATTTTGAGGCAGATTTCCACTAAGCTACCCAGAGTAGCCTTGAACATTCAATTCTCCTATCTTAGCCTACAAAGTAACTGGAATTAAAAGCATGATCCATAACTTATTTGTAATATTTAAGGCTCATTTTTTATGTTATTGCATATCTAGTTAGTTATTAAATCTCAATTTGTTTGAATTTTCTCAATTGTGGCTTGGGTGCAACAATTTTATTTCACAAGATTATTGTAAAGAATGCTTCCTCCAAGCCTACGGTAATTACTAAATTTAGCTCTTGGCCTCTTCTCCATTGCCCTCCAAGATCAGATATCATTTGTTCTACATTGACAAATGTGAATTATACAAACCTATAAGGGAGTCCTTACTGCGTATTTTGTTCTGGCCTTGAAAATACCAGTGATCTGTACATTTGGCTTGCTCCTTAGTAAACTCAGTTATATTGAGGCAAGCTCTTCATTTCTGACACCGTGGACAGTCAATTTTACGTGCTTGTAGATTTAGAATGATTACAATGGTTCAAGAAGTGGTGATTGAGCTTACTGCTCACAGTGGGGAAGAAAAGCTGCCATTGGATCACTGTCATAGAAAGGGAAGTGGATCCCGTTGGCTCTTTTGGAGTTACAAGGTTCCTGTTTTACCCCAAAGGTGTCAGAAGAGTAACTCAGGAGCAAGGCTTAGTGTTGTATGAAGTATTTGGTAATAGTAATCATTCCTAAAAGTAAGAGTTGGGGCTGGGATGCAGCTCAGCACAGCACCTGCCTAGCAAATGTGAGGTCATGAGTT
>PVJX010009428.1:15991-61204 GCA_004027295.1 Dolichotis patagonum
GAAGGAGAGGGGGAGGGAGGGAGAGAGAGAGAGAGAGAGAGAGGGGAAGTGGATTTTCTGAGACTATTCCTGAAACATCTTTAAGAGCAGAGGAAAAATGAGGCTAAGAGCTCCCCCCCACAAACACTTTTTCTTGACTCTGTGTTAACACTGACCTTCAGCAAGTCTGATATCGTTTCTTGGGACAGGAAGGGGGGCTGAGAACACCTCCTTCCCATGGGTTCCTGAAGAGCTTGGCCTTTGAGCTTCAGTGTGCTCCGTCACCACCTGAGAAGGGTCTGAACAGTGCCTGGAAAGTCACTTCACTATACTTTCCTGACTGCAGTGACATTCTCCTTGGTAACATAAAGAGGTAAGAAAGGAAGTGACAAGGTAAGAATGTGATGAAGTGCAAAAAGCACTGTGTTTAAGACCAGTTAATTACTCAAACATCTGGGAAAAGTTATTTTGTTTTAAAGAACAATAACATTATTAAGAATTATAACACAAGGTATAAAATGTGAGGATTTAATGAATAAGAAGGCAGAGAAATTTTAGCAGAAAAATATAATATTGATATGAGCCCTCAGCTCCTCGGTTTTACTTTCGTTAGGGAGATTCATAGTCTTATTAATAGCAGAGAGCATCAGTAAGACTGTATTTCATGGAAAGAACGAATACTGGACTGATGTGCCATCCTTCAGGATTTTGATTCAGTCCTTGAGAAATCAGCATAGCAGGTGGTATTGAAATGGTCACCACACAAACCTAATTAGACAGAAAGTTTTTGTGTTAAATGGGCTCCACATGTAAGTGTTGTGTTCACCATTATTTGTCTTTAACGGAATTAGAATATCAGTGTACTAAATCATACATTAGCAATTTTTCGAAGGTTACCTCTAAAATCAATGTTTTAACTGTTGAGCTAAAATGCATTCAGGCAAGATTAAAAACTATTGACACTAATTCTGTTTATATTAAGATTTCTGTTATTATGTATTAACTTATCGTGAACATGGCAGCTTACACAACATTCTTTCATTAGCACCCAGTGATCTAGTCAGAACTCTAGGTGGGCTCAGCTGAGTACCCTAAGCCAACAGAAAGATTTTAGCGAGATGTACTCCTTCTGGCAGCTCTAGAGAAGACTGCACTTCCAAAATCATTCCGTGATTGGAGGAGTTCAGTTTCTTATGAATTTTGGACTGAGCTCTTTTTTCTTTTGTTGGTTTCTAGTCAGGAACTGTGGCTCAGTTCCTGGTTTCCCAATCCACCCCAAATTCTTGCAGCTAATCCCTTTCATTGAGTCACTCTCCTAATGCTTTGAGTGAATTACCTACGCAACTGTTGCTGGCCAAAGAAAGATGCCTGCTTTCCGCAGGTTTATTGGAGGAGGCCACACCTAGCCTCCCATACTCATATCTCAGGATCCTCTGACTTGGGACTTCCTTGTATCTTCTCAGCATTCTCTCTACCCATCCTGGATTTGTAGCTGATTGAATGACGATGGTACAGAGTCTTTAGCAGCAGAATTATGCCTGCTACATGGTTTGACTTCTACAAGGAGACCTTTTATTAGAGGGATGGAGGGGATCCCTAAGATCTGAGGGAGTCTCTACAATCACATGGAAATGACAGGGAGCCAGGGAGGCCTGGGACCCTGTTGGCGGGAATATCCATTATTATCGCTCCCTACTGATGGCATCTGCATGCCTCACACTTCTGGTCACACTGGTCACAGTCAAATTACAGATCTTGCCTATGTTATGGGAGGACGCTCTCTGGACTTTTTTAATTCACCATATATTGACAGTCACTATACCCATATTAAGAGAGATGAGCCAGCCAAAAGTTATTTCCCACAGTGGTAGGCAAATAACTGTTTAAATCATTTCTTTATTATGAACAATATTGACCTAATTCACTGAATAAATGCAAGCAAAATTATTTAACTTCATTTATAATACCGTAATGTCAAAACATGTAGGTAATATTCTTGATATTTAAATATTATTCCATCTTCATTTTGCACAAGTATTTATAATACAGTAGGATACGTCCTCAAGAAGGACAAGCACGGACCCTGGACTCAGAAAATCCTAAGGGGCAGGTCCGGCTTTGTCATGGACTCTGCATCATGCCAGGTAGGCTGCCTAACCTCTGTGTCTCTGCTCTTCTCTACAGCCTTTCAGAGTTCCTGTGAAAATAAAAACTATATTAGATAATCATTTTAAAGTACTTTCTGTAGTGCTAGGATTTGAATCCAGTGCCTTGGACTACATTACCATAACTGTTTTGAAATGTTATTTGTAAACAGAATCTCACTAGCTGCCAGGGAATGGCTCAAACTTGAGACCCTCCTCCCTCAATCTCTCAGAGTTCTAGGATTACTGGCATATACAGTTTTAAATGATTTGTTCCAGTGCTTGATATTACACTGTTACATGTTGCAAATATTGTAATCATAGGATGACCTATATCTGTGATCTACACAGCAATATTGATGGATGCTTAAAATGGAAATGCAGTAGGACAATCAGCCAGTCCTACTGCAAAGCTATTTTTAATTACAGCACTTTAAAAATAGCTGTTACGATTATCCTAGAGTTGACAGTGCTCCTAAGACAAGCTGTGAAGCGTTATGCTAATCAGAAGCCTCAACCCAGTGAGATATTACATTAGGCTAACAACAAGCAGGAATTAAAATGCCACAGCATGAAGCCTCACATCTTGAAATTCTTGTTGCTGTGATTTGCAGGAGTTTAGAAAGGAGATAGAATGCTTTTCTCACTTGCTGTTGAATAGAATGGAGGTGTTTAGTGAAAAAGACACATTTGCCTTCTGAGAGACTCTTTCCTCTGGCTAGTAACCTACTTTCAGGGTCTTCTGCTCTCCTCCTGAGAAGAATGCTGCCAGAGCTATGTCCAAATGTGCACAGAGCACCTCATAGTCCAGTATCCTGAAGGCAACTGTTACTATGTTATCCAAAAGGGTATTGCAGCAATATTTCTTCTTCCAGTGATTCACAATAATTGTTTTTCTGCCCAAATTAAAGCTCTTTAATTTTTTTCATTCACTTAGTCCTTCATCTTCCTACATATGAATTGCATTTTATTTAATTGCTTCTTGTCATATGCCCTTAATTTGTCAGCTCCTCTGCCACTGGAGTATCCTGAAGCAGAAGCTGGGTCATTTTGTCAATCATTCTTCTATGATTTTTCCACTTCAAATGTCAAAATCTGGCTATGCTGTCTCACTTTAAGGCTTCTTGGGACCAATGACTGACGCTAACTTGGTGTGCACTCCTACAAAATCAGTATCTTGTTGTGCTATCTCTTTGCTCTCATTGGTATCATTTCTTAAACATCAGGCCAGGTGCGTTTCCTTTTATAAACCCATTTTCTTAAAGCCTTAATTTGAGTTTTGTTCTTTATTATCACTTCTGTTTAAAATCACAGAACACTTTACATTTAATTAATGCATCCAGAGTAATTCAGAGCTTGACCCTGTTATCAGGTAAGTTTGGGGCTGACAGTGTTTCTTGTTTGTCCCAGTCAATGAATGAATTGCAAGGACAACTGGTGGATATGAAATTTACTGTTTATAATAGAGCAGAAATAGCAAAAAAAGAGAAGGAAAAAAAGCAAAAAAAAGAGGAGAAGAACTAAAAAGAGCACTCGGGGAGAAAATGGTGCTTTGAAAAATGCAGATGAGGTGTGTCCAGCAACACAGGGGCCACTGCAAGAACAGGAAGGCAGTGCCCAGAGTGAATTGCTGCCATCCTTTTATGTCTCCTTCAATAGCTGGCCCACACGGTCCTGCTGGATCTTGGAATGAAGCTGATGCCAACAGCAGATTTCACAGGTTCTCCCACTAGAAGATTATCACTGGGCGTGGACCTGGCCTGATACTGCCTCAGGCTCCAGGGCTGTTCTGCATCCATGGTCAATAAGTCTCCTCACTAGGTGGGTCCCACTCACCTGCTTACAGCCACGTGGCCACACTGTAGCCTTTACTGAAGCACTGCAAGACTGCTTTCTGTGCTTCTAACTCACAAAGCCTTTCAACCATATCATAAGGCCAGCCAGCCAGCCACCCAAGCATAGAAGGCTAAGGGTGGAATGTGAAAGGCAGTAAAGAAAGACATGTAAAGCAGACAGAAGACATTAGGTGTTGCCATGGATTGACAACTGGTGGTCAACTTGAACACTAGCTGAACTGAGTCAGTGTGGTGCTGAGTGTGGATGGCCCACCTGTGGATTGTTGCTAACACAAAAAAGGAGAACCAGAGAGGGAGAGGGAGAGGGAGAGGGAGAGGGAGAGGGAGAGGGAGAGGGAGAGGTATTGTTGGTTATCCTGGGTATTATTGGTTCTCCTGTTGCGATGGGTGCTCCTGGAGGAGCTTGTCGAGTGTTTTTACTGACATGAACTTGGCTGTTCTTATCATCGGAGGAGTTCCGGACCTTTTCGTCACTGAGAATGGCTGTAGTTCACTTTGGGGGAGCTCTGATTCTTACTTTGAGCATTGCTTCCTGGCTCTAGTGCAGATTCCCTCAGCCTGCTGGTACAGATCCTTTATCCTGCTGACACAGACTTTCTAGCTTCCAACGCTGGCCTTTGGGCCTTCCCAGTGCAGATCCTTGATACAGACTTGCATGAGACATTGTCATGGGCTCTAGGTCTTCAGATGGACTCAGACGGGATGTTGCTGTGGCATTCAGGCCCTTAGCTAGATTTCTTGAGGTCTTGAGTGGACAGATTTCCTGCACTTCTCATGTTTGACTCTGAGTAACTATTATTTAATAACTCTGTAAATTTGTGCCTTGTATTGTTTTCCTTAAAAATTCCTGACTACAACAGATGTGATACCTCTTATTTCAGGTGTATCTTGATTATCATTAAAAAATAGAATGAACTACTTTCCTATGCTTTTATCTGGGTGTAGTTTTTGCTACTTATGAATAGATTTTAAAAATCAGTTTCATACAGTGAGTCTGTAAGATAACTAGAAGTTATGCATGCAGAAATATTTTTCACCTGTTGATTCACTTATTTCTTTAACAAAATGATACTAGGACTAAGCTATAGCTTAGTGGCACAGCGCTTGCCTGGTAAGCACAAGGTCCTAAGTTTGATTCCCAGTACTGAAAACAAAAGAAGAATACTAATTGTGCACCTGCCACAGCGTGTTTTCAACTTCTCACTGAAATGCAAAAGTGATGGTGAAGAAACCTGTTGACACTGTGGCACAAGTCAAGACCAGACTCCTGGGAGTCACCACAAGAAGCGGAAAAATAATTACATTTGAGGATGAACTTGACTGGACAATACCAATACTAGTTTTATTAATTCTTGGCCTTGAGTACACACATTTTCCTTATTTTGGGTGGCAAAATGGTAAGGAAGTACATGCAAAGTACCTCAGTTCTACTGAAATGTAAAACCTTGGGTGCAAGCACCTATAGACAGAGCAGTCAGCTCCACCATCCTTTCTCAAAGTATGCCGTTTTTACTTAAAAAATGACCAATGGACAATCCCATAGGTGCTAACACCTGGGCACCTGGTAGTCAGTTTATTACAAGTAACTGAGATGAGTTGCTGCTTCAAGAAGAGCAAGCAATAATGAGAACATTGGTACTTAAAATATTCAGGTGAAAAGTACTGGAAAACTTGTGTCTGCCCCTGTGAATCTGAGAGATTCCTGATAGTCAAAGATGTTTCTGTTCAGACCATTGTGCATAGTAACAAATGTGATCTTTTTGAAACTATAAACCATTTGGACATTTTATGATGAACAAGTATTTTATTTAAAATACTTAATAAGACAAAAGTAAATACATACTTGTAAATTAAAAGTAAGTAAATATTATAAGAAGTGAGTAAATCAATGATTTTATTTAGATTACCAAAAATGATATCACACAATCAACAACCAATGGATTTTCATGTACGAGATTATATAAATTTATCAATCCAATTATATGACTTCAGTTTTCACATCATAATCAGTCCCTAACAAGCAATTAGTTTTTAAGGTTTTGTATACCAGGGAATTAATATATGAATTATCTATTAAAATATTTCTTCCATTTCTAACTACATATCTTGGGGATCAAAATTTTCTCCAGATACAAAGCATTGAACAGATTCAATGTTAAATATGCATAAAATTCCAGCCATCTTTTATTAAGAGATTTACAAGTATGAGAATGTGTCATTCTTCTTATTTGTGTGCATATTTTAGAAAACTATTATTTTAGGATAAATTTCATTTTGTTTAACTTCTAATAGTTTTATTAGTGTTATTTTTAAGTGTATCATTTAATAAATATTTTAAGTACCCCAATTTAATTTCTAATACAGCACATATGGGTAGGTCCAAGTCATTAGGAAAGTTAATTTGTGGTCCTCTGAAATGTTAACCATATGGTTTGTATGAGAACTACTTTGAAATCGCTCATCATTCAAGGAGTCTTCCATACCAGATGGTTGCCATAAAGACTAATCTCTCTCTCTGTCTCTGTCTCTCTGTCTCTCTTTCTCTACCCTCTTCCCATTTTTGAAAAAGGATCTTGCTATGTAATTCAGGCTGGGCTTTAGTGGTAATCCTCTTTCCTCAGTCTCCCAAGTGGTACTGTAGGCACATGTCACCATGTCTGGCTAAAATTTTCTTCTGAGAAACCTTTTCATCTGGTTCAATATTATTCTTTTCAAGTAGTTCAGATTACCAATTCCTTATTAAATCCTTTATGTACAGTTTGGTGTTGTGGGAGAGCATAAGAATTGGAGAAAAATAGAACTATTCTAAATATTTTTTTCCTGGTGATCACTTGATGGTAACGCAAAAGAGTATTTTAAAAATATCTACTTTAGCTGCTTACGTTGTAGGGACACTCTTAGAGCATCATAGGTCTGTTTTGTTGCTAAAGAGAATCATGAACATAAGAACCAGCCACAGGGATTTCCTCAGGTCATGTGTGTATCCTCTCCCAGCAGAGGATGAGGAGGGGTAGCTCCTTGTGTCACTGCACTCAGAAGTGCCAGGTTGCAGGTTGATGGTCCTGGGAAAGAAGGAGAAAGACGCAGCCCACAGAAAGCAGTGAGGCAAGTGCAAAGAGGGATTTCTACACCATGTAGTTTCCATCTCTTTAAGGAAACAGACCTGGGAGCAGTTTGCTTTCACAAAGTCTACCTCAGGTCACCCTTTCTTATCTTCATTCACATTTAGTTTCTTATAATTCAATGTATTATTGCATGAAATCTTTCCTTCAGTATGAATTCCCAATTTATCACACAATATATTCAAAATATCCTTTAGACAGTCTTTTCAATGAGTTAATCTTTAGCATACATAGAATCTGAAATATTGATAGTTCTCTCTTTCAGGACCATTTGTTTTGTCAATTTGTTTCAATTTGTTTTTTGAAACTCTGAGGCATTGACTACACTTGGTAGTACCCTACAAAGCCATTGGATGAAGTCAGTATTAAAACTTTGCTTAGATAGAATGTTAAAAGGGTAGTTAAAGATAGGAAAACTCAACCTGAATTATTTTTCAACATTTTTGGCCCTCATTCTTACATGAGGATAGCCACATATTATTAGCTTCAATTTTAGTTCATGATGCTGTCTGTAGTTTGTGTCTCCTAGATATGTGTATTTTAAACTTAATCCTTAGCACAACAGTATTCAGAGGTGGGACCCTTTTCAAAATATTTTCCTATTGACTATCATAATTGTACATATTTCAATACCCTGTGTGATATTCCAATATCAGTGTACAATTATTTAATGGCCAGAACAGGATAATTGATTTAACCATCACTTCAAACATGTATCATTTCTTTGTTTTGGAAACATCTCAAAATCTCTCTCTTTAGCTACTTTGAAACACACAATTAATTGTTCATGACCACATTTATCTTACTGCTGGGTTAACTAAATGTGTGTACCTGTTAACCAGTCTCTCTCTGTCCCTCTTCCCCTCTTACCAGCCACAGTGGCGAGGCAAGCTTTGAGAGGGCCCTGTCGCCATGCATGGACTGCTGTGCTGTGAGAGTGAAGTGGGATCACTGCCCTCTCTCTGACCTTATCTTGCTCCCCATTCCAGATGCTGGCAATATGATATGAACACCCCAGTCTTCAGAACTGTGGGATAGTTCTACTCATTATAAATTACTCTCTGTGGGAGTTTTTAAATAATAAGACAAAATGCACTGAGACATAGGATAAATTTTACAAGCTTCTATCATGGATTAAATGCAGAAGTACTTTGATACATAAAAAGTGTAAAATTAGCAGAAAAATTTAATAGTCGTTGATTAACAACAAGCCATATTTCAAGCTATTTTTCATATTACACTTAGAAAACATTACATTTTTAATATGGCAGGCTTTAGAATATTTTTTTTCTATTTGAAATACTGGTTGCTCAATTATAAAGGCTGGAAAATTGGACAGTTACAACACCAGGGTAAAATTTCATCATGGTGTGTAGTATAAAACAAATTGGAAGAAAAAATTTGAAACTGTGCAAATTATTTATTTATGCCACAAACACGAACTATGAACTAAACTAATATTTTATATATACATATATGTATATGGACACACACATATCACCTTGGATACATTATTTACTTTTATAAGCTTAACATTTTTACTTTGTAAAATTTAATATACTTATTTTATTCTTAAAATATTTATGCATGTGTATGTATATGTATGTTTGATGAAAAGATTAGCAGATATATTTTTGTGCCTAGAATTTCACAGGATAAATAATTATGTTTCTTTTTGGCTCCATTTGTCTTAAAATATTAAGCAGAAATGTATAATGGATACATTGACCATAATCATCATGAAGATTAAGGCAAGTTTTTGTTTGATTCATGTGTTAGTTACTTTCATCATGTTGAGACAAAATAGCCTTAGTCAAAGAAGGAAATATTTATTATAGCTCACGGTTTGTAGAGGTTTTAGTTCATAGTAGGCTGGCTCCAAGCCAGGGTGGCATGGCAGAGGGGCACTGCAGAGGAGAAACAGTTCATGGTGGGCAGAAGGCAGGAAGCAACAAAGCAGCAAGCAGTGAAGCAACCAGCAAAGCAGCAAGAACAATAGTAACCGGCTTTTTGTCCCTCACACTCTATCCATGCTTACACCCAGGGTGAGAGGACCTTAATCCTAACATCATCTGCTAATCTCAGGATCGCATCTTTATTCCCAGATCACAGATGTGGCCACCTCCAAAAATCCCCGCCTGTCACCACATGAGGGTTTGGAGGGACATCTAGATACAATCCATAGCAGTTTGTTTATATTTATTAATCAGAGAGTGAGGGACATGGTTTAATTTTGGAATAAAAATTATGTATATGGAGAGAAAGAGATAATTTTGTGCTTAGAATATCACAGGAGAAATAATTACCCTATGATATTCAGAGAGAGACAAAAAGATAGATATGCATAAGCCCAAAGCTGCAATAGTATGGTTAATTAATTCTCTGTAGTTTTTACTGAAATGACCAGATAATTGTGTCTCTTCTTCCATGTTGCTGTTCAGTAATGTGTTTACTCATTTCTTCCCAAGATTATAGCTTTGCATCACAGTACAGATGGGAAATTCTGCTCTTCTGTGTTTTCACTGGAAAGTAAATATAGAAAAGATAACCAAACCTCTGCTGGAGGTTACAGATGTTTTCAGAATGTAAATAGATTTTCACAGCTTCCAAGTAATACACAATCTTTACCAAACATCTTTTTATGTGAAATGCTTGAATGTTTCCATAAGAATAATTTTACACTTTAAAAATTAAAAACAAAATCAGTAATAATGAAAAACAATTAAAATCCCTTATATCTGGAAATGTTGTTTGTCATCATATTACCATTATAATTTTTTAAACAATGGATCCCCTGGGGAAATCTTTAATCTCTGCAGGCCATTTCCTTTCCTTGGATCTCAGTGAGGGAGAGTAACACTTAGGTTTCCAGGTCTGCCACTATTTCTCACATTCTTTAAAAATATAAAAGATTTTACATTTAAAATTATCACACTTAAAGTTTGTGGGTTCTGCTCTTTCCTGTGGTCTCTGCTAAAAATCAAGTCTCAGAAAACTGTTTCTGAACCTAACAAGAGTTTTTAAAGAAATCAACAAGTCTTTCAACCCCACGCAAATCTGCCACACACACATACAGGGTGAAACCAGAGGTTTTGCGTAGGCCAGGCAATTTCAGTGATTTAGGGAGATCTGAAAGAAGGCACGGAATATAGGACCACACTATGCCTGTACCTAAAAAGCTGTCTTTGTTTTCCAAGGATTAAAATGTTCAGTCAGCCCAGTCAGTATGTGGCAAGTTGCCAAGCATGGGTGGGCACAAAAGGGAGAGAAAGCGATTTGCTGTGATACTTGCTTTTGTAATATTTATGGAAATGAACCAAATGAAATCTAAGGATGGGATTTTATGCATGAGGTGCTGGAAACACTGTCCTGGGATGTGTATCTGTCAGATTATGCCCACAGGTAGAAATGGTACAGCCATAGAGTCATGGCATTGCCACCTGTCACCTTTGGCTTCTGAGTTTGGGCCCATGGATGTCTGCACAGAGAGCACCGAGAGAGTCACATTAGAATAATAAGTTTCCGTATGTCCAGGTGGTTCACCCTCAGCAAGCCTGAGGGAAGGAAAAGGCTGTGCCAACACCAGCGAAAAGATTTACTTAATTTCTACCAAGAACGTCAAGATTGACTGTTTTTTCAAACTTTTAAAGGAACAACGTTCAAACAATAAATGAGATAAATGGCACTTTTGCAATGTACCTTGGAGATTACATATATATATATATATATATATATATATATATATATATATATCCAAGAAACCTTTTCTTTTGTTTTTCTTGGCTGTGAACATCAGCATGTATAACAAATAAAAACTTGGAGAAGTCACCACCTTTGCATCTATATGGAAATGCAGAACACAATTTAACTTGGGAAAGAAACCTGAGAGAGATGAGCCTATCACAATGTTTTGGAGCTAGCCTGTTGACCCTGGAGCAATCACCCATCACTCCAAACAGCTACTATGTTTGTATAGCAGCTACATAGTAGTAGCTACATAGTTGGAAGACAACTATGACTGTATCTCACCCAGTACCCACCCCCTTTAGAAAATTTTTATTTCCAGGGTCTGTCCTGTCTCCATTTAGCACATTGCAAATCTGGCCTGAATTGTATGTTCAACCTTCGAGTCATCCACAATCTTGCTACATGATGTTAATTTGGTAAATATATATTACCTTCCCTCCAACTTTTTTCAATTTAAAACCTTTGCCAAGATCATAGTCTACATTCTAAAATGTAGTGCACCATGGGTAAGGTAACCTTTTGTGAACTACAGATCCAGACAAATGACTCCCACTTTCACATCACTCTAGAAGCCCTCTGCCCTTCACCTGGAGTCCCTGGTCACAGGGTGTCTCTCGCCTGGTCTCACACTGGCCTGGCTCCACTTGCTTTTGAGCTTTACATGACTGGCCTCTCTCCTACGCACTCCTCGGAGCATGCCTTCACTTCCTCCAGATAGTGTTTGTAGGATTTGACTGTGTTGCAGTCTAGATTTATTTATTCTTATTGTAATAGAATATTTTGTGGCCCTGAAGCAAGGCCAGCAGATTGTTGTTGCTGCTGGTTTCAAACAGGGGCCTAAAGAGAATTCTTTCTGTGGTCTGTTGGCCATTTCAGAACTTTAGAAATGTAATAGTCAATTCATCAGAAAGAAATAGCAGGTGAGTGTGGAAGACTTTCAGTGGCCCAAAAGAGAGAAACCCTGGTGCTGTGGGACCTGCACCATGTGGTTGACTTGGGGTGCTGGGAGAACAAGGAGCACCTTCCCTCTTTTGGGGATGGCTGTGAGCCTGCCACTGCACAGGCTGAGAATCAAACATCTCATGTCGTCCTGTCCCCCATCCCGTGCCCCCCCTCTTAGCAAGTGGGAGCCAGTGAACTACACATCTTGTGAAAAGATTGGTTATGTTATTTAGTATGAGCTCCGCATATGCAAAGATTTGGACAACCATTTAGAAGAAAACAAAAGACAATATGACAGATAGTGAAGATCTTTGGTTGTCTAGCTTTGAAATTTATGCTTTCTTATGACCCGTTCTGTTGTTTTGTTGTGTTTAATGTAAAATTTAAAAAATTAAAATTAAATTTAAATTAAAAAAAATAGAACATTTTATTCTATAAATATAATAGGCTGCTTCTTGGTTTTGGTTACTGCAAAT
The DNA here is from genome assembly GCA_004027295.1 of Dolichotis patagonum. Taxonomy (NCBI): domain Eukaryota; kingdom Metazoa; phylum Chordata; class Mammalia; order Rodentia; family Caviidae; genus Dolichotis; species Dolichotis patagonum. The sequence continues at coordinate 28,258 of PVJX010009428.1, forward strand.
AATGCTACTGGATAAAATCTATCACACATCTTCTGCTGAGCAAGTAGATCCATTTTCTCAGGTAATACCAAGGAGCAAAATATTCTATTTAACTATGGTAGCTAGTACTACATAATTTATCTATAGTTCTACCATCCATAATGGATAGCCGAAGTAGATCCATGTCTTTGGCAACACTTGGAACTATCTTTTGAATTTTTGCCACTCTTGTTAGTAAGTTAAGAAGTAATTTACCTTCTAACCTCTTTCTTAAATCAAAGCCATCTCTAATAGTAAAATATTTAGCCCAATATTGAGTCTTTCCTAGAGATTTTGTATAAAAAGGTTTTAATGAAATCCTTTTAAAATGCCATAAATCAAAGTTAACAAGGAGAGTCAAACACATTTATTTTATTTTAAAGAAAATAGCATTGCAGTAAATAGCTCACTAAATTCTGGCTCAACACTCCAAAAAGAATCAATCACTATGATCTAAACATCAGAGAAATGTTTTGCTTTCTCAGGCCAGTCCCAAATGAGAAGCTGCCCAACAAGCTCCGTCAAGCCTCTCCACCATGACATAACCTCCCTCCAGCACGTAGTCTGGGAGCCATTTGCAGAGTGTTGGACCCAACTGTGTTTTGTATTTCCATCTTCATATTTAAGTAATAGAACACATACAATTGAATTATAAGAATAGTTGATCCTCAGGAAGCAAATTGTTAGATGTATAAATCTGGTGGTTTATATAATTTGAAAAGTAACAAAGTTTACTATCATATTTTTCCTCCAAGTTATCATTTGAAAGATTCTACATTTATGGTATTAAAAGGCGAAGAGCTAAATTTCAAACTATTATTAGGAAGACCATGTTAAGTATAGTTAGTATTTCATTCTATGACCCAAAATAAAAAAGTGCAGTGGAAAAATTAAACCAGATTAAAATACAAAGTGGGAAGATGGAAGAATGAATGTTTTTCTCCCTGAACAGTTTTTCTTAGAGACTTCATTGGAGGAAAGAAAGAAAATTATATAAAATATTTTTCTTGCCTTTTCTATCCTAAATCTCTTCATTAAGAAACTCAAAATAAAGGGGTTAAAATATCAAACTCTTTTAAAATACATTTGCTCACAAAAGACACTTTTCTATCTTTATTATTAACAAAATTCAACAGTTGCCAGGACTTTATATTTTTCCCCAATACACTAAAATATTTCTCTGTGAAGGTGAAATATTTTTTAAGTGAACTTGAACACTGTCCATATAAAGGCTTCTTCTGCTTTGGTCCCCAAATTGACTAAAACATAATTGTGATTTTAAGAGATTGGGGAATCCTGGGGTACCATTTGAGAATTCAGTTTGCTCTTAAATTAGGATAATAATGGATTTATGGAATGAGAAAGAACAACTAATTGCCAAACCAAGAGAGATGAGCTCTGGTCTCACATTCAGTTCCAAATTGCTTCCAGATATAAAATGTAGCTCTTTCCTGGTGGTCTTTCTGGGAGGAGATAGTGACAGAAATTTCACATTGTAAACATGTTCTTGGCAAACATCATGCAAGTGTAGTTTTAACCTATAATTTCCTAACATTTATGCTTAGAATGGTAAGTAACTCTTGCTAACAAGTTGTACTTGGCAGAAAACCTATGAAAAAAGTTATGTCAGAAAGCCTGGCTCAGATACAAAAATAAAATGAGTTGAAAGAATACAAGTCATCCTGTAAGGCATCTTTGGGAGCAGCCAGTGGAGCAATGTGGTCCACTGATGAGAATATTAGTGACATCATTTAGTGTCCCCCCTGCCGTCCAATATGACAACCCACATACTGTGGAGAATATAATTTCTTCCACTAAAAATGCTGGCTAAGTTAACAAAAATCAATTAAACTTAAAAAACTTATAATGAAATAAAGAAGAGCTGTTGTGTAGAGAGAATGAAACAGTGCAAGTCAAACATTACTGAACTCCTTGTATGAGAATAATTCTGAACTACATTTTGAAAGTGATTGAATTGACAAACAATAACAATGTCTATCAGTAGAGAATGAGATTTTGACCATGCACACAACGTATAAAGATTAAATCACACAAATTAACAGTTTAACAAATTAACAAATTAACAGTCCATCATCTCTCTACTTTACCATATATTTGGATAAAAAGGAAGAAATATTTTCCCTATCAACAACACTGGCATATGCAATAAATTAGTTCTAACTGTGATCACCTTGCAAGGCAATGACCACCAGCACTGACTCCTCCAGTCAGACTGAAACTGAGTGTTCTTTGATCAACAGCTACCTTTAATCTACCACTTCCTTTCTCCTTCAGCTGCTGGTAACTAACTTTCCTCTCTGTTTCCATGAATTTGAGTCTTTTAGACTTGACATATAAGTAACATCATGCCCCATTTTTTTTTCTGTGCCTTGCTTATTTTATTAATCATAATGTACTTCAGTTCCAACCACACTACTCCAATGACAGAATTTCCTTATTTTTACAGGTGTGTAGTATTCCACTGTTCATTTTATACAACATTGCCTTTCTACATCCATCTGTTGAGGGGCACTTGGCTTACTTCCCATATTTTGGTTATTGCAGATAAGGTTGGAATGAATTTAACAGTGCAGACATCTGTGAATACACCAACTCTAATTTTCTGAATATGTACTCTGAAGTAGGATGGCTATATCCTATGATAATTCTAATTTCAATCTTTTGAGGAACTGCCATGGTATTTTCCAAGATGGCTACACTAATTGTATATCCACAAACATTGTGCCAAGGTGGAAGTTTCTGCACAACTTTGCCAACACATAGTCATTCATGTTTTTTATAGTAGTCATTTTAGCAGCTATAAAGTGATATATCATTATAGTTTTAATTCTAATTTCACCTATAAATAGAGATGTTGAGCATTTGTCTGCTTTGTCCTTTGCCCATTTTGTACCTGCTGTTATGTTGCTTGAGTTCTTTATTTTGGATACTACCCTATTTATCCTGTGTACTTTGTGAAAATACTTCCTTCAAATCTGTGGGGTGTCTCTTCAAGCTGATAATTGTCTCTGTTGCTGTGCAGAAGCTTCTAGTTTCCTCCCCCAAAGGGCAATATATAAACAGAGCAAGGACAAATGGCTGGCAAGAAGGAAAACCATGGAAAAGGAAATGAGAGAGGGATAAAGCCAAGACTGACGCTTCATTGCTCTCACCAAGTCATCAGAGCCCTCTACCCAACTCAAGCTGCTGTGCTTTCAATTATGGAATTCCTGAGAACAGTAAGGGGTTGAAGACACATTAAAGGAGTGAGCCAGTCATACTCTGTATGTATTAAAGGCAAAACAAACACCCTAAACAAACTAAATCTCAATATGTACTAAAGCACTAATGAGCATAGGGTAAAAAATCCCGTTCTTTGATAGACCAGGGCCTTTTATGGTTAGGGCTAAGGGTATGTTTGCACAGCACACTCCTCTTAAACTTCCAGTGCTAAAGTTGCTCAGCATAGCTCTTAAATCAAAGTGTGATTGCAAATGCATTACTTCCCCCCCCCAGCAACTGGCCATCATATTCATAGGTGATAATCTTCTAAATTTTTTATTATTTTAAAGTGAAAAAGAATAAAAATGATGACAGAATTTCAAAGCAAAATAATAGGAGATTAGCAATGGTTAATATATTGTGTATTGTTATCTTTGAAGTAGTTTTTCAGAATATAAAATATAGGCATGAAAAAATGACCAAACGATCAAAGAAAGCACAAACCACTTTTTTTGATGAGCAAAGATTAGTAGTATAGTTATTTATCTGATATATATATATATATATATATATATATATAATATTTTCCTTCTTTCTTTTCCCCTTTCCCCTATCTCAGTTGTTCTTTCCCTTTGAGAAGTTTCTTTCACTTTCACTGTCATTTTCACAATATCTATTGTACATTTTGGATTTTATTTACTCTTTCAGTTTTTTATATATGGAGACAATACGATATTTACACATGTGAGTCTGATTTATTTCATGTATGAGTATGATCTCAAGTTGCATCTATCTACCTATCAAAGCTTCAAGTTTATCCTTTATAGCTGAGTAGTACTCCATTGAATGAAAATACCACTTTTTAAATTCATTCCACAGTTGGTGGGCATTTGGGTTGTTTCCGAGATTTGACTATTACAGATTTTGTTGGTATAAACATGGGTGCACATACATCGCTGTGGTATAAATCCTTCTCCATTTTTGTGGGTAGTGTATACTGGTATAGCCACTGAGGAAATCAGTGTGGAAATTCCTCAGAAAACTAGGATTAGAGGTCCCATTCAATCCAGCTATTCCTTTTCTGGGTATTTTTCCAGAAAAACTGGAAACATCATATATTTGACTTTTTTGACACTTTAAAATAAACTGTTATCATGGCTTATTTTGCAGTCTCAGATCATGGAGGGTATTTCCATAATTTTTCCAGTAATGGTTTGTCACTGTATATTAAACACTTTCTAATCCTTTCTGACAGCTTTCCTTCAATTTTTAAATGAATGCCTTTGTGACATCTAATCTCACTTGTGATTTTCATCTCATTTTCATTGCCATCATTCTCAGCCACCTGATGTAGTGAAGGGGAGTTGTTATTCTGCTCTTCCTTCCTCTAACTTTACAGATAACGAATAATTCAGGGAAAGGAGGACTGTGCTGGTCTGTGTTAATCGGTGTTTTGTCACTGTGACATCTTTAAGGTAAAGGAAGGAAGGTTTATTTCAGCTCTGAGTTTCAGAGAGTTCAGTTTGTAGCCAGTTGGCCTTGGTGCTTTGGGTCTCTGATAGCATAGTGCACCATATGGAAGGGATCCGCCTCATACCAGTACGGAAGCAAAGAGAGAGACAGCAAGGAGCTGAGGTCCAATCATTTCTTTAAAGACAATGTCCTTCCTTTCTTCTTTCCATTAGATCCTACCTCTTCAAGGTTTTGCTATCTCTTAGTAAGGCCAGGGGCTGAGGATGACAAATCAGTTTTGTGGGGGACACTCTGGGTCAAACTGTAGAACTGCCACACCAAATATCGTAGACTGACTTAAGCAACCGAAATTGATTGCAGCAGTTCTGGAGGCTGAAGACTGAGGGCAAGGGTTGGTAGCCTTGGTTTCTCTGGAGATCTTACCTGTTGGCTTGTTGATGGCTGTCTTTTCCTGTGTCCTTACATTGTCTTCCCCCTCTATACATCAGTGTCTTGGTCACCTCTTCTTAATGAGATACTTGTCAGTTTCCAGCTTACTCTAATGACCTCATTTAACTTGCTTGTCTCTGTAGAGAGCCTCTCTCCATTCTGAGGTCCTGGAATGAAGACTTCAGTATAAATTTTGTGAGACGTAATTCAGCTTATGTGTTCCTTTCTCCCCCAAATCCCTTTCTGTGGTCTGATATTCTTCACTTAAGACTTGGGAAGGTGTTAAAGGGAGAAATGTCTCTCTACTTACGGAGCCACTCAAAACCATGTCACAAAGGGAACTGGAAATATCCCAGAAGGCTTCCTCTAAACTATGCTAAGGCTCTTTAAACAGGCTGCAAACTTCAGTTTGCATGTTCTCACTGGTTTCTCTTGTCCAAATGAAAATTTTTTAAGGGAGGAAATTGGCAAGAAATAGCAGATTGAGGCATCTCAACTTCCCTTTTAAATTAGCCTTTGCTATGGCGGTCACAGAGGTGCATGGAAACTGCATGGAATGAAATGGCATACAGAGGCCCACAGAGAAGATGTGTCCAGAATCTTTTTGTTTGAAGAACTGGACAAATGGAGGTTCTTGCATCTGAGTATGTTCTGCATGCCATGAACATTCTTATTAGTTACCTCCTACAAGGCTATATTGACGTGATGAACTTATAGTAGAAAAGGTTTAGACAGCTTACAGTTTAGAGACCCAAGCTCAAGCTCAGGCAGCTCCTTTGATTTGGGCTTCTGGTGAGAATAGAAGTGAACATCTCACATCCAGATGCAGGAGTCAGAGACTAGGGGGCTGGGGTCCTACAGTATCTTCAGGGGCATACCCTGGAGACAAAGCAGCACTCACTAGGCACATTACTCAAAGGGTCTCCCTTTCCTTAAAGCCTTGCAGTCCTTTCCAGTACTGACACCCATGTGACCAAGTCTTCGACAAATGAAACTTTGAAGCACACTGTCCATACCTAAAGCATACAATAACATGTGAATTTGTATTTGAATATTATTGGGCTCGGGAATGCTAAGTATATTTGGAATTCAACCTAAAACATTTCTTTCTATGAAGTTTTTAAAATACAATTGTAAAATTACATTTAGTAATATTTTAGGTATTTCTAATTATATATACAACAATATAGGCTTATTTTAAAAGATAATAATACTCCATTTTCAATGTGGAGAGTGAGACGTTTTCAGAAAAAACTGAATAAAATCTACCCCTGCACTAGAACTTTCCCAAAACACTGGTACACAAATGAGAGGCTGAACTCCTCTCTGAAATTTGTGTTTTAGGTTCTGAGAATCAAATCCAAAGCCTCATTCATGCAAGGAAGTGCTCTACCGCAGAGCTACACCCACACCTGAGGGGACATCACTTGCTCAACTGCAGAATGCTTTGCATTCAACCTCTGTTCCACAAAATGTGATTGAAACTACTTTTAACACTTTACTTATACTCAACGTAATTTCAGAACATTTCTGTCCACTGGATTCTGCCTTATACAGTAGAAATGTCTCATTTGTAAATATAGAAAAAGTAATGTTTGCTGAACATACTGGAACAGTTTTCAAGAATGACTGTCATCTGAGAATTACGATGCTTTTTTTCTTGAGTTAGATATGTACATGATTATATAAATGCATAATTTCACATATTACATCTTCTACTTTATGCAAGATAAAACTATAGTTCAAAACACTGGGTAATGTTAGATGAAAAATCTTTTCAAAAGACCATTTTCTTTTCACCAAAGGATAAGGGGCTTACCAGTAACAAATGACAACCTTTTGTATAACATGTATTTTCTTGTGTTGGGAGTATTGAAATGATTCAATTGATCTTCTATATAGACATATATTACTTCATTAAAAGAGTTATTTACCCATGGTTTAACATAAAAACATTTTGCTAGTGCTTCACAAGATGTTCAGTATAATACTGAATATTATATTTCAGTATAATACTGAAATAGATTATTTTTATACATATATGTGTAAACTAGATCATCACAAATATTTATAATAATTTAGGAATACACCATAGCATATTGAAAATTGTCCACATGGTGTTTTTCATTAAGGATTTTAAAATAAAACTATGACAGGCTTTGGCTTAGGAATGAGTTTATATCTACAAGCATATATTACCTGTTCCTCAAGTTGTTTTGCTATTTTACTTTGAAACTGGGTGTTCGTTTTCCTTCCATTTTATCAAACTGTAACACAAAATCCTCTAAGTCCTACTTATCCCTCTTTGACCTAGGAAAGTCTTTCCTGTTTGATTTGGAAATGCTAACAGATACAAAGGTGGACATCCTCTCCCTGTTGCAATAGCCTTTTCAAGGAAATCACTCTTTGCTGAAATTTAGCTTTGTTTTTATTTTGCAATATCACATGCAGACATAAATGTTAATTGCAAGTGTGAATTTGCTTAACATATAAACATATGTTTAAGTGATTTATATGTATTCCATGCTGTGTTAGATGAAGTAGAAAAAAATGTCATCTAATAATTTACAAAATATACCCTTGTGATTTATTTAAATAATTTGTATTTTGTAATGCAAATATTATATGATTATGTGAAGCAAAAAAGTTTTGCACTGAAGTAAATTAAAGCTCTGAAAAATAGAACTGCTGGAATGTCCAGAATATTTAGCAAAGTTGTCTCAAAAGAGTTCTAACTTACAGTCGGACTGTGTGAAGTGGTATGACATGGCTAGATACGTGAAGAAATGAACTATCATTGAAACATGGACAATCTACAAATAAGTTCTGAAGACAAAACAAAAGATTTTTTAAATTTTTAGTTTAAAGAGAATAAAACCAAGCAAAACAAAACAGAACAAAGTCAATCAAAACTCACCAATGTAACACAAGATTTCAAAACAATAGGAAATCAACAGTGGTTACCATAATGCCACCTACTATCCTCAAAATAGCTACAGAGGGCTTGGAATAAAGCTCAGCAGGCTAAGCACCTACCTTGCAAGTCATGAGTTTGATCCCCGGTATCAGAAAATAAAACCTAAATAAAAAATAAGTTTGAAAAATAGCTACGGATACTTTCAGACGGTAAAAATCAAGCAAAATAGAACAGAATAGAACCAATGAAAACAAAACAATGAATATAATAAAGGACTTCAAAATAATAGTAAATCCAAAATAACTGCCATATATATCTTGTTATCTTTGAGATAGCTGCTCCTGCCGTCAGATACAATAAAATCAAACAAAACAGAACAGAACAAAACCCAGCCCAGAAAAACAATGAAAATGATACAGGGCCTCAAAACAAGATAATAGAGATTAATAATGGCCACCACCCTCACAAGGAGGTCCCCACAGATACTACAATGTGTATTGCCATCCTCTGAACAGATGATCAGACCACCGGTTTTAGATCTGAAAATCAGTGAAACACTAAACACCACAAACATTAAATTGTATTCTACCACAATAGCCATCATCACAATCTGTGTTTATCCAGATCAGCTTGTCATTTATGGGGGTGGGATGGGGTATTGGTTCATCTTATTTCCCAGCCCACTCATGGGATGGGGCTGGCATCTGATTCTCTCCCCACCAGCAGCCTGCACATGGAAGGCTTGCTTCTTGTTCTCTTCTCCCACAGTCTGCAAATGGCCAAAAAAGATTAAAATAATAATAATAATAAAGATTCACAGCCTACACAGTTTGTCCTGTATCAGTGCTTATGCACATTTGTCAGAGAGTATATTTAGCATTTGTTATATACTGAGCACTTCATGGGAATAAAAGATAAAATGATGTTTATTTTGAATTTGAACTAAAACATTTGCTATTCTTATGTTATTTCACTGAAGTAGTTAAGATTGTAACTACAAATTGGAAAGCTTTTATTTGTGATTCTGACTCTAATAAACACCTCAAAGTATCCTGATATCAGACAATTTTAGCATTGAAGTGGAAAACAAGTAAGAAAATCAGAACAGTGAAGCTATGAAGGTAACTCCATGGTTCTGAAGATACCCTGTATGCAATGTTCTCTCTCTCATGGGGGTTTTTGCAGACATGCTGTTAGGGAGCAGAAGGTCAAACTTCTAACATGTTGCTTCCCTACATTACCTCAGTTTTTGACAGAGCCTGGCTTATATTTCTAGAAGTGGGCATCTATTGTGAGAGGTAGTGACACAGGTAGAGCTCCATAGATACAACTGTGATATAATTCTGGAGCATGAGGAGACAGTCCAGTACATGGACAGGCTTTGCTGGAGAGGTGTCTTAGTTACTTTTTACTCATTGCTGAGACAAAATACCTGAAGCCCAAAGTTGGGAAAGAAAGGTTTATTTCTTATAGTTTTTGGAGGTTTCAGTCCATATTCACTTGGCTCCAAGGCAGGAGGTCATGGCGGGCCCGCAGTTCATGGCGGCTGCAAACAGCAAGAGAGAGAGACACGCCTTCTTCTTGCAATTACATTGTATGCTGTTTCCACCCCTAGGTGGGTGTAGCACTGCCACCATCAATCAAAGCACTAGACAATGAACCAATCACAAATGCTCAATGCAAATGCATGAGGATGGGGGCCACAGACATAAACTATGATAAGGGGATAACATAAATGTCTGTTATTCTAGATCCCCATCCTCCAAAGGTTTGGCATTGCATTCATTATAATTTTCTTCTTATTCTCCTAGTAATACCTTGAGGTGGTTTTTTTATCTTTGAAATTGAAAGATCTCCCCATACACTTAGATAACTTTTTCCAATCTACAGTATCATTTTGACGTGAAATACACTAGTTGCCCCATGCCATTCATCAACATCAATTCTCTTGGTTATTTAAGAATCAAGAAAAAAATATAAGGAGAAAGGATTCCCTCTCTGAAATAAACACAAGCAGTGTAAGGGGCTAGGACTGTATGATTTGTAAGGTGACTTGTACATTATTTTTGAGTCTTGAGGGCATGGTCTGTTTCTGTCTTCCACCCACTTTTCAAAGTACACAGTTTCCCAACACCACATGGGATATGCATGAATCAGGCTCTGTGGTCTTCTGTTGGCTTCTCTGGACTTCTTTCCCAATTTTGCTGAAGGATTGAGATTTATAATAGAAAAAGAAAGTTGACAGTAAAAAGGGTTTTTATTGGTCAGCTTTCTGTTACTATGACAAAATACTTGAGAATAACAACTTAAAGGAAGAAACGTTTGTCACTCGTGGTTTCAGACTTATCAGCTCATGATTATGTTGCTTTATTTAGGAGATTTTAGGCTTATAGAGAGACAGAAACATCAAGGTGGAAGAAAGCCATTCACTTCATGGCAGTCAGGAAACAGAGGAGAATCCCAATGGATGCCAAGAGCAAGGGATAGGGGACAATTGACATCAAGGTCACACTCCACTGACTCACTTTCTACACCTCCTAATAACCATGAGTTCAAGTCTTGACTGGTCCACTGATGAGAATGGTGTCTTCATGATCCCATCACTCCCCACAAGCTCCTCAGCTGGAACTGTGGGAAACATCTTAGGACATAGCAGAACATAAATAGGAATATTTTAGTTTCCATTTTTGGTATCTCTTTGGTAGTGCTCGCTAACAGTAGATTCCAAAAATATTTTGCTTCTCAAATTTTTTATAAATTTGAATCTGAGAGATTAATTGAAGTTTTGCCTTTCTAGCAATCAACTGGGCAATAATGAATGTCACCATGTGAGATGGAATTAGAGAAGGACTGAGTAACTAAAGTAGAGTACACTGGATAGCTGTTTGTAAGTGGCAATGTGATGACTTCAGAGAACACTCACATGGGCATCATTCTTAATCTTTTAAAAAGTCTGCCAACTGTGTGCATGAAATTACATAGCAAATGGTGAGATTTTGGTTCTGAGTTTTCAGTGATGTCACTTTAGGTGCTATTTCTCTAACTATTCTTTTGGAAATGCCAATTAAGCATTTGTTTCTGAGCAATAACATCAGGACTGATTAATAAAATATATATGGTCTCATACATTCTTTCAAATATTAGCAGTAGGGCTTCCTATTGAAACTGTCAAAGCAAAGTCAAGTCATTAAACCAAGATATAACTGCACAGTGTTACACAAGTTTTCTAAAATCAAAGTATTATGTGCGGGCAAATAATTATATATGCATATTGCATAATATCTGGTTGTATTGTTTTCTTTCAGGTATTCTTTTAAGAGTTATTTTCTCTGCCATGAGTTATTTTCATTCTTACGGTTCATTTGTTAAAGTTCAAAAGAAACAGTCATCACTTTGACAGTTACAGGGCCGGGATAAGACTTCCATCTCTCTCTCTCATTTAGATGTTTCCTTTGTTGGTGTTGTTGTTGCTGTGGTGTGTGTGTGTGTGTGTGTGTGTGTGTGTGTGTGTGTGTTGGTACCACATTATGGGATGTACTAAATTCCGATCTTCATTTTTATCAAAATGCAAAGGTTTATGGAGAATTCTCTTAACAATATATTCTATTCCAAATGGAAACTTCAAGCACTGTGATCCTAAACCTTAGCTCCTCAGTGTAATTGAAGACTTTCCTGAAATTGCCTGAATAGCCTAGTGGGATCAGAATTAATAGAGACCAGTAGGTTTAAAATCAACCCAGGCAACTACGAAGTGAAGCCAGGGTGAGAGCCACTCAGGAGCATGGGGGTGATGGCAGAAGATCAGATCTGGGGAGACAAAGGGACCCATTCTCCAATTCACTTCCTCTCTTTACTTCAAAGCACTTGTGACTACATTACAGCATCAAAGGCATCATGAGCACCTGCGGGCTGCAACTGCCAGAGGCTTCACAGCTCTGAGAACCCGTGGGGCTTTGAAGTGTGTTGTGAATTCCTATAGCTGCTGAGAAGTGGTCCATTAAGGGAATCAAGGCCATGCTTTTGCAGAAAGAATTGCTTTCTGTCTACTTTCACAGGGACTTTGAGGTGAGAAAATAAGCATTGCTCCCACTTAAACTGCTCTTGGTTCTATTAAATTTTGTTTTTATGTATGGTCATCGAATACTTAGTGTCTCCATAAAAGTTAGTAGTGATTGCTGATTTTCAGTCACTTACTGATGTCATTAAAAGTTTCTCTGAAGTAATCTTAAAAATTTGAAGTGTCTGATAATGTAGAAAGTAAAGACAGCTGAACTTGCTGCCTGCTAAAATTCTTCCATAGGAACTTGGCCTCTCATGGATATCTAGCTTCCTTAGAACAGACTTTAATTCAAACACCTGTTAACAGAAAAAAAGAAGTAAACTCTGAATTCTGCTTTCTAGTCTCCCATTATCACAGAGTAGCTATGTGTATCCAACAGAAAAAGCTTAGAGATTGTGCAGCTCCAGGGTAAAAAAGTGATGAATGACCAAAGATGTACTGTGTTCCATTCTTGTGACACTTTCTAGGAGCATAGGATTACAAGATTGACTGTATCACGGTTTCATGGCATGATCTGGTGGATTCTAAATATTAGTAGGTCATAACTACTGGGGGAAAGAGAAAGAAATAATACTGCATTCCTAGAAAATGTTAGTGATTTTATTTACCTTATAATGATGGACAAAGCATATGCAAATTTGTTGATTGGGCTAACTCTTGTATTTGTATATAGGTTCTGTGTATTTGTATATAGGTTCTTGTATCTATATATAGGTTCCATTTCCCTGTAATAATGGACTATCTTTATAATAATATACCCAGAGCTAGAAATAAATCATTAGAGTGTCAGAATATTTCACTGAATTATTTCAGATTAGAAATAATATAATAATATAGTTTAGAAAGTAAAGATTATGTAAAGAAGCTCTTGCCACCCATGCCAATTTTGATAGTTAAATTTGTTTTGTGAATATGGGCTATAGATAAATTGTATTTCATTGAACTCTATCTCTTTAAAAATTAAAGTAATTTAATACTTGAAGGAACAGCTATTTTAAATACTGTTATTTCTAGATATTTAAGCCTTCATCTGTGCCCAAAACTGTTTATTCGAAATGCTATACCTTCTCAAATCAAGAATGGAAATCTTTTTGGTAGAATTTTTGGCACAAGTAAGAGACAGAAAGAGAAAAAGCATCCTTTATTGTGGGCACGGGAGGGCTGCAGAAGAGAAGCAGGCACCCTCTGAGAGAACAAAAGGGTGAGTGGGCCTTTACCACCATTACATTTCGGAGGGCTTTGGGGCTGGACTACAAGGAGGTCATAACAGTACTGGATTTGAGGAGGTGTTTTGGTGTGTGTGGGACTGGGGACAGGAAGTTTATTTTGAGCTGAGTAGAGAAGGAAGATGTCAGACAAGTTGTTGTTTTTGGCTCCTTCGCTATCTTGGACCTTTACCATGATGACTTGGCGAATCTCACAGGGACAGGAGCCCGTCAACTTTGAAGCAAACAAACCAGTGACACTGACAAGGGATAAGTAAATAAATAACAATTTATAGCATTCATAGTGAGATAACTTCACAAAGGTAATCTCACAAAGATAATTAACATTTTAAAATTTCTTTTCTATTTTCTGTAATAAGTTGAAATAGCTAATCTTACCCTTCAAAGGTCAAAAGCCTTCATGTTGGCCAATATATATTTCTAGGAAAATTATTAAAGAAAGATTATTCAGTGATTTTATTCAAGGTAATTTAAGATGAGAATAGGAACTGCAGCAAGGGTTCTCACAGAGCAAGTGGAAGAGGGGCCCAGTTCTGGAATACCTCTAGAGAGGAGGAATGGGCAAATGGGTCCACAGCCATGGCATAAGGCTGAGTGTCCAAGGGAGAAAAAATACTAAGAGGAAACTTTAGGGCTTGTGGATTCTGGGTAAAAGATCTAACAGGACTCTTACAGCTCAGACCAGAGAATCAGACATAAACTGCAATGAGGAACTCTTCTCAGATGTCATGCATGTTCAAATACTGAAGACAGGGAGTTCTTGCTATCTGGATATAGCAGAGTTTTATGCTAAAAGCCAAACTTACAAGGAAGTTCAGGGATAAGCCAGGAGCCTGTTTAAAGCATAGGTAAACAAAGCTCCTTTGTTACTATGTAGCTATGAGAACCATGTGTGAGATAGGGTTGGTTTTCAGTCAAACTTAGAACTTAGAGATGCTGGATCTGCATATTTAACTGAACATTTATGTCCTAGATGTTGGAACAGACATGTGGATTGCTCAGTGTCTTTAACTGGAAAGCCATATGATCCTGTCCATTTTAGGCATTGGTCCCCCAGGCCCTTGCATGTTCTAGAAGATTAGACATGTCTAATTAGACAGTTTAGACACATGTTGAGAGAACATCTAATGAGGAGTGGGCTACCATAGGTGAGAGGCAGACTGCAGAGCACCACCAACATGAAAATGCATTGCTCGTAACTATATTACAGGTAAGTTGAAACAATGAGCTTCTGTGTGAAATCTAAAGCACAGAGGGTGAAAATGAGGGTACACACTGACATTTTTGGCTTTAGCAACAATTGATTTGCTATCAAGAAAGACTGATCATATCAAGAAATAATACCATACTGTTTACTTATATGTGTTTATGTGTGTTTACTTATATGTGTTTAATTTTTTCTCCTCATGATATACAGGAATATGTAAGCTTGCTGATGTACTAAATCCCTGACAGACAAGAGTCATTAAGTGTCATTTACCTTGGTCAAAGAGGACACTTCATTTCCAAGAGATGTATTTTCACTAGATGTGGCATTTTGCCCAGTATTTCTTATGTTGTTTAGTGACTTTTTACAAGCATAATTAAAAAATACTATTTTTTACTTTTGAATGTGTTTTTCTCATCAAAAACATACTCCCTCTAAAATTGAAGTTAAATTTTAGTTTAATACAGAAATATATTCCAGCTTGAGAATGAATCGATGCCATGTTTTTTCCCATGGAATGAAATCACAATGTCATCAAGCCTTTCTGTTTTCACAGATGTTATTCTCCTTTTGCCTGCTTGCAAAAAAATTCAAACCAAATTTTGCAACTATGGGGAGAATACAATGGCTACTGAAATTTTCAGCTGCTTAAATTTTTATTTAGCTAGTTTTGCCCACCTATAAAGCAAATATCTAGAACATGGCTGTGTTGAATGGCCCTGCTGACTTCCTGGTAAATCAAAACACATTTCTACTTTCAGTTCCCTGAGGGTGGAGACAAGGCAGTGGCCTCTTTAAATAGTTACTGGATTATTAAATGTTGGGTCTTCTCTAAAGTTCAGTATCCCTAACAGCAACTCTCGATAGCTGACAAGTCAATTTTCAATAACATAACCTTTAAATATATATAAATACATAACAGTTACTAGTTAGAATTGCTCACCATGAAAATTTATAACTTAAATGCCCACTTTACTGATTTTAAATATGTCACATAATCCTGAATGCTGCAGTCCCTCTAGCTTCACGGTCTCTTTGTTAATCTGTGTATTACATACAGTAAGTATCTAAAAGTATGTATTACACATATTCACATAGCTTTATCTCAAAGTATTTCCTATCCAGGATCAGTATATGCGCCCCAAAGTAGGGGAAAAAATACTGGAAAGAACCTAAGCCAGGGTATGATGATGTCTGCCACAATGCAAAGGAGAGGGAATAATTGGAGGCCCATCTGTGTTGACTTGCTTTTCAGTGTTCTTGGGACTGGGGGATTCCCTAAACCAGAGACTCAGGGCTAACACCCGGAATGCTGACTCCCAGAGTCAGCCACACTTGAGTTCAGACACCTATTCTATCTTCTGGCAAGTCGACTTCTCAGTACCTTCCTTAGCTGTCTCATTTATAAAGAAGATAATGATTACTACTCATCTGATTTTAATGATTGGAGATAATCCTTACAGAGGACATAGCGCAGGCTCTGGAGTTCAGTAAGTGAATAGTGAAAATATGTGAGCCCTCCCGATGGACACAGTATCATTCAGTACATTTTATATGCATTTGCTGTCAAACTTATGAGTCCAATGTCTGGGTCTCATCACCACCCTTCTCTATAGGCAATGAGGCCACAGCAGGAGAACTTACCCCAGCAAGTTGCCTGCATATTTCTTGATAGCTCTGTCTGTGACTTAAGCGCTCTCCCTTCCCACTTGCTGGGTGCCTGGGTTTGCTCTCATCATGTTTGGATGAAAATGACAAGATGGATCGTGTCCTCCTCTCTGAATGCACTTATTGTACACCAGCAGGGTCCCAGTCAGAGCCTCACATGCACCATGAGTTTCCTGCAACCAGAGCTGAAGTTTAGGGTGACAGATTCCAAATGAGAATGGAAACACCCACTTTTTGAAACCCTTTGATTGACTGGCTGATTTACTTACCTCTCTGTTTTCTACTGGGCTATTGCTTTCACTTTTTCATTATGCTTGAAGTGTGCAAAATAGGGCTCTTCAAGTGATTCATATTGGGACTGCAAGAAACTAGAACATCAAAATTCAAAACAGAAATTCAAAACTCCTCTAAGAAACCGGCGTGCTTTCAGTAACGGCTGAAATGTGGCAAGCTCCGAGTTAAGGCCTGGGGCCTCTTCAGACCTGTGACTGCAGGTGGTGGGCATTTGTTTTCTTTTCAGTGACTCTCTCATCTGGATTCATACTTATTATGACTAAATCCTCAATTTATTTTGTGGTCTGAACACTAACCACAGAATACAGCCTATGACTATTGTCTACTGAACTGTGCAGAACAATCTATTAAATGGAAAACACATTATTTTAAGATGTTGAGGCCCATAATTCTCTTGGCACTGTTCTCACACAGTTTGTGTTGCCAAGACTCTGGGCATTGTTGTGTGTAAGCTGCTGTGATAGCTCAGTCCAAACTCTCCTGGCCTTTTCCACCAGTGGCCAACTTTTAATTTACTGCCTTATGCTGATGGAGATGTTCTCTTTGTTGTCCTTCCTGTCACAAGAGAGAAGCTTTAGGAGCTCAAAACTAAGACGGAAAATGACTTGCATTGCTTTTTTCAATTTAGTGAATATATGAATATCTGTAAGGGGTATTATTTTTCTATGAATCACATTTAGTGAGGTTATTTCTTTGACTTCCAAAACTGTCTAAATAAATAAAAGTTGAATAAATTCATATGACCATTCAATGAAGAAAAAAATACCCATTTTCTTGAGATTATACTTGCTATTCCTTCCATCACCTTTTCCAGAATCATTGTAACTATGGGTCATTATTATAGGCACATTCATTTTTAAAATGTAAGTCAACAATTAGAGATAAGCTAGAACTGAAAATCTCTGCCAGCTGCCTTCCATGGATTTTGTGGTTTCTCCTAGGTTTATGCAAAACTAATTAGATAGTTGTGCTTTTCAGAGTAACATGTCACTGAGCCAACCACGGCTGTCTACCAGAGCAAGGAGACTGGTGGCTCAGGCATTTTAGGGAAAACCTAATTTTTCTTTTATGTCTGCCCCAATAGGTTAAAAAAATTTAAATAAATAAAATCATGGAAAAACAAAACAAACAAGCTTAAAAAAAAAAAGAAAAAGCCTCTATATTAGCCAGCTCTCTGTCACCCTTGCAAACACCTGACATTATGAGTTTATAAAAGAAAAAGTGTTTCTTTGGCTCATGTCCAGAGCATGGCCACATGACCTCACAGCACTCAGCTTGTAGAGTTTGTGGCTGGGAAATGGAAGAGCCAGGGGCTGCGTTTCCTTTCCACCTCTGACAGCTTCTGCCACCTCCTGTCACACTGGAGAGCAACCTTTAACACAAGTGCCTTGGAGGGACATTGAGATGCTGAATGTAACAGTCTCACGTTGTGTTCAAAGGCCTTAAAAACATATCATATGAACCATGCAACTCTGTATCATTTCATCATAATATTTTGAAAACAAAATTTAAAAGAAACGTGAAAGTGAGCAATGGGACCTGAGATACATGTAGCACATTCTATCTGTAAAAGCGCATGTACTTTACTTCTGGGCAATTCTGTCACACACTAAATCACTGAATCACTGAATATTAGTACCACAAGCACAATGTTCCCTTAACATTTTGTTAGAAAACTTTCTAATTAAAAAACATCACAAATTGCATGGAGGCACTCATGCACTCATCTTCTAGATATCACGCTTAACTTTTATTGTCTGTTTCATTCCACATCTTTTATTCATTGCTCTATCCAGAATTCAATGCATTAGAGCTACAGCCTTAACAACTTGAATTGTCCAGTTTGGTTACCCATAGAGGTTTGGAAGCAATGTGTATGTCCAAGGAAAGAGTGCAAATAGGATGCTTGACAGCTCCCAGTACATCAACAGCCTGAAAATTTTGCAAAGCTTAGTGAGCCATGGGGCATACAGGAGAAGTGCACTGGATAATCACGGCAGCTGAAGCTGGTGTGTAAAATAAGAACATTAAAGTTCATACTGTATACATCTCAAATTCCGATCCTATACACAGGACAGATGTGACTAAGCAGACTGCAGTCCTGATGAGCCCTGAGTGTGGTCACAGAATCCTTCTCTACGTAGGACTCCAGCCAGACACTACCCCGGGGTCAGAGTGCCATCCAAAATGAACATGTTTGCCATGCATGACAAAATAAAATTCCCCGCTATGTGCCCCAAGAACTCCAAGAGCAATGACGTCAATTCAACACATGATTTACATGCAGAGCAACAAAAGTGATTTTGAACAAAGTACAAAGTCAGTATGTATGGAGTCTGTGGTTCTCAACACCAACCCTCTTCCTCTAATTTTTGCAAATTCAGGTATTCTCTATTCCCTTTGTTTTTAAAAAAGAGGCAAGGGAAGAAGACTGAAGTTTTATTTTACAATTTTAACCCTGAGTTATTTCAGTATCCTGCGTTTGACAGACAGTGGTATGGAAAGTTCTCAGAGACTTTGGTCTCAGACAAAGGAGGAGAGTGATTCAGGTAAACATACCATGTGTAGAGGATTTAAGTGTGTCCAGGCAGAGTACTCTGTGTCAAATGTGGTGGAGGTACTCAAGATGGGTGTATATTTCCCATGAGACATTGAGGATGGGGTCATGAATAGGTAAAAGAAAGTATAATTATATAAATAGTCATCCATTTTCTGAATACTGGATTTTGCTGGAATAAATGTAATTTAGCTTTTATTGTTTGCTAACTTGAAAGATGTTCACAAAATAATAATCTTCAGCAGCCCCATTTTGAATTTTTATGATTTCCTGGTCTATTGACTTCTCATTGTTAGTGGTAGGGCAGTGAGTATAGGTTATGTGATTCAAATGATGCAACTGAGGGAGAAGACCTAGGGGTTTTAATGTAATTTTAGTAATTGAAATTAACTAAATTGATTGCCTTTTAATACTTAAGACTTTTAGCACAAGACTGTGAGCGGAGAAGAAAGCAGGCTCCTGCCCAGCCCCACAGGTGTCTGAATTCTGCATGTAGAAGTTGCTTCTTCGCAGTGTTAGTATAGGTGGCCACTGAAACTAGATGCGTTCCCTCTCTTCCTATTCCAGATCCCTGAAATCCTCAGGAATATCAGATTACCAAGTACACGTGCTAAGAAGTTTACTACATCAGATTCAGAAGCACACTCATTCTGACAGTCCACAAATAATTCACGTTTCCATTCTGTCTATGGCAAAACTAAAACAAACACATCCTAAAGGTGATCCCTTGTAGACAGCTGATATTAGAAACAGTGACAACATGAAGAGTTTTCCACTTCTCAGCATGGTCTGCTGCTAATGCAGGAAAGCATGAATGTCAGGTGACATCCTGGTGCACAGTGACACAGCAGTCACGTAGTTACACATTTGAAAAGCTGTCTGTGTCCAATATCAGCCAGATACCATGGAGAGCGGGCTCAGTGGGTGGAGCACAAATTGGAACCAGGTCCTGATAGGTCTGAAAGCACTTATAAGTTCAAAGGATAGGAAGACCTTGGAACACTTTACATTTTGTTATGGTCTAAAATAAAAACACAAGTCATTTTTAAAATTCTCATGAGATTCTGTCACCCTTATGGAAATGTTTGTCTCCTTGATGTTGGAGAAACTACTGGTCATTGGATGTTCCTAGAATTATGTTTTGATTGAAAGGATGCCAATGTGTTTTTGGCAATAAGGCAGACTGAGAATGGAGAAGGTACTGACTGTATAATCTATGTGCTCACTTAACTCATTAGGGATGAAATCTTGGCCTATGTGTAAGGTGTATGCATGTGAGCTTGTTGGTGTGGACTAGTGACGCATATTTTCTTTTGAAGACCTGGCATCTGGCAGTTAGTTGTTACATGTATGATCGAGTCAGCTTAGTTAAGCAATTACTATTCTGTTTTTTCCAACTAGCTGATGCAAGGTTGTAAAATAAATTATAAAGTAATGTTGAGTTAGTGTTAATGCTGCCAGCTTAAATTTAAACTAAGTGTCCATAGGGATAATATTGTACAGGGTCATCCATTTTCTGAGTGTCTCAATCACATAGGTTGTGATGTTCACAGTTCATTCTGGGATCAATGATCTATGATGCTCAACATGCTGATGATAGTGCTCAGAAAGTCTCCATTTCAGAAATCTGGCCCTGTGGCAGTCTGCTTGGCTAGAATGCTGCACAGCAACACCAGATGCAGCAAGTTTATTTATATACACTTCTGTCTCTCTCTCTCTATATATATATATGTATACAGAGAGAGAGAGAGATATAGATATATAGATATATAGATATATAGATATATAGATATAGATCTATATATATATATATACAGAGAGAGAGAGAGAGAGAGAGAGAGAGAGAGAGAGATTCCATGTGGAGGTTCTACTCTCCCCACAAAAAACAAACTTACAGAAACTTCATATCCTTGTATTGTCTTGAGGGGTGGTCATCCCTGTCACCGAGAAGACATCCCGTGGAGTTTCGGGTGGCAGTCCCCCAGTGCCTAGCATAATCCATGGCCAGCATGGGACTTGACTTTGCTTCTGTGTCACCTTGCATGCTCTGAAGTGTCTCTCAAGCACTTGTCCTGTCTCAGACATTAAGTGAAGAGAAGTTTTCGGTTGTGCTGTGAACTGTTGTTGGTTTTCCAGCCTTCTGGGGGTGTTCCAGCAAACACCAGCTTATCTAGAATGCTGGCGTTTGGGGCCCTCCAGCCGTTCCTTGGGGCATGGCCTTCTGAGGCTATTCTCTGAGTTTGGACACCATTGCCAGGCACTTGTCCCTCGGTCACCCCCCCCCTTATCCCTTTCTTTTACTTCTTTCTCTCACATGTCATCCTCTGTTTACCAGTGGGATTGTACCTTGTGTTTTAGTTTCTAATTCATAAATTTGTGTTAGTTACTTCATACTTATAAAAAGGGCAAAGCCTATTTGTCTCCTATAGCAACAATATACCGTATGGTAATCAAGGTTATGCAGGATGATTGTTTACTGTTGGGATGGTGCAATGGTTATGGCTTCATAACCTGTCCAATTTTGTATTTATGTATTTTTTTATTTTTTATTTAACTGTATTCATTTGTTTTTGGGGGGCTAAAACTTGGGCCCCCATATGCCAAAAAATTCTCTACCACTAAGCCACCTTCCTAACTCTGGCTTCTTTATTCTTTTACATTTATTTCTCTGTATACACTTGGTTAGAAACTACGAAGGCAAAGAATCTGCCTTTTTTGCTTGCATGAGTGTGTTCACTGCAGTGCTGTACTCACCAGATGATACACTCTCAACAAGCTTTGCAAAGGAGTATGTGAGAAACTCGCGACCAGTTTAGCCCTAACCTTCTGATGACGTCAAGAGAGGAGCCAGGCAGAAGCACTGAACACTAAGGAAGTTTTGTCTCCTATGTGAGAAATTTTTGCTTGATTGAGAGAAAGCCAGATTGAAAATAAGGGAGTGTTTTCATGAGGGAGACCTCAGAAAGTATTCTGAATCTTCAAACTTGTACACTAATGCAAGGATAACTCTGCTTGTTCTAAACCAATATTTATTAGACCACTCTCGTTGTGTTTATCATTACATTCTTTTTTACTGAGGGTTAGAACAACTTGAAAGTTTTAGGATCCACAGACCCTGACTCAATTCCAAATGAGGTTCAGCTAATTTCCTGAAGGGCTGTCTTTTTCTGTCTGGTTTACCACTTTTTACTTTTCCTAACTTCAACTCATCCTCCTTTTTTCCGTTCCTCTTTCTGGCTATCCACCCTTCTAGCAGCATTGTCTGGCATCCCATTACTTGGCTTTTCAAGGGAGTTTTCAGCAATATAAGTTGGGAAGTCCCTTACTTACAACAACATCACATTCTTAATAAGGTGAATATTTGCATTTTCCCCTAGTTTTATGAAAACTTACAATTTTAAAGGTCTCCCCATTGACACGTACTGATTGACGTGAGTGTCACTACTCAGAAGCCAAAAGAGCAGATGTTTCCTCTTTCTTCCTTTTGTTCAATGTGACATAAAACTGTAATCTATATGGGTTCTTCGATGCTTGAAACTCAGACTTTTTATATAAATTTTGAAGAAGGAACACAAGCTGAGACATAACTAGCAATTATTTCTGAGGGTGATGCAGTATCACAGTGAAAAGGCAGTGGGGACAAGTAGAGCTAAAAGGTGTTTCTAAAACAGATTTGGTAAAATTTTGGAACTTACTGGATTTGGAGGATGGAAAACAATGATTATAGGATCCCACTAGGTTCTCAATATTGAGAAGTAAATGGGTTATTTACTTCTGTCACACACATGCACACAGATAAGTACATACCCACATATGTCCTCATACACTCACACCACTAACAGGAAAACAAAGATTATTTAAGAATAGATTCATAAAGGGGTCAAAGCCCCCCTGCACATCTGGAGGGAGACAGCTACCCTGACTGCAGAGACAGCTGCTATGTGGCTGAGATCAATGCAGGTGTTGGAGGGAAACACTAGATGAAAGGGAGAAGACTGGAAAGACTAAGGAAAGGGTGAGTCCTGAGAGGTGGCAGGGTCAAGGGGGCTCAGCTGAACAGGGCTACTGAACAGGGCTCAAAATAAAAACAAAACAATAGGTTGGAAACTGAACAGCATGAGGACATCAGCAAGAAACTTTTAGCCATAGAAAATGTGGAAAATTGGAGTTAACAGAGAAACACGGTGTGTCAGTCAGCACTCACCAGAGAAACAGATTGAAAGATGGTCATATAAATATGAGGATTTGCAAAACAGCTTGCAGTGGGCTGATGAGGGTCGGTGTGGAGGACTGCAGAAGGGCTGCCCGCAGGCTCGAGCTCTGAAGGGTTCAGTCAGAAGTGGAAGGCCCAGAG
This sequence comes from Dolichotis patagonum, assembly GCA_004027295.1. Taxonomy (NCBI): domain Eukaryota; kingdom Metazoa; phylum Chordata; class Mammalia; order Rodentia; family Caviidae; genus Dolichotis; species Dolichotis patagonum. Next base: position 51,683 of record PVJX010009428.1, read on the forward strand.
CTCACAGTGTAAATCTGTATCAGGAGGGAAAAAGTTCTGAAATGGGAGGCTGAAAGTCTGTGCTGGAAGACAGGAGACAAAGTCTGAGGCAATGGTGAAGTCTGGAACTCCTCTTAAGAAACAGAAGTGAGTCTTCCTGTATTTCCCTTTTATTCCATTCATGCTATGGGCCTGTTGATGGCTGTCACTCACACCCAGAGCAATCCCTTCAGCCACACCCTGAGCTCTGCTGACACAATTTAACAGGGTGTTTCTTTTGACAGGATCAGTTAACTACCACTTAGAGAACTGAGATCTGAATGATTAACACATGCAAGTCCTCCTTTTAGTAACCTTCCATTGAAAGGATGGTGGGACACGCTGCTCTTAAGCAAACATGCACAGTTATAGAAATTCTACACAGCACTGTTCACTTCTGCATAGGCAGCAGTCAGCTCATTTGTTAAAATAGGTGAAAAGATTCTTATGACAAAAGAAAAAAGAAAATGATGACATGCCTAGCTACCTAACTATTCTGTCAATAGCACAGTAATTTTGGTACTATTTCAAATTTTGGTATTATTTCAAATTTCAAATTGTCTTAATAACATGTCACCACTGTAAGAAAACAACCAAAATCTACTAGAACAGCTATACTATTTTAAAAAAATCAAATCTAATGAGTAATGCTGAAATTGTGGAGAAGTTTAAGTTCACTTATTGCCAGTGGGAATGCAAATGATGGCTTTGCTATGGAAAACATGAAACAGAGAATTGTCCCATGCTTCACAATTCCACTCCTACATATAACGTCTAAAAATGGGAAAGGAAACATTTAAGCAGAAACTTGTGTGGAAATAACCATAACAGAATTCTTGAAAGTACCCAAAAGGTAAAAACAACCCAAATGCCCACTAAGAGATGAGTGAATTAGTCAACTTTCCTATCACCCAGACAAAATACCTAAGATTCATGACCTGGAGGAGGATTCCTAATCTTAACCTTGAAGTTTCAGACATCTCAGTTCATTGTTCATTGCTCCAAGGCAGGAGGGTAAGGAAGCAGCAGAAGGGTAAGGAAGAGCAAAGCTACCCACTTCACTGTGGCCTGAAGCCAGAGCATAGGAGAGGGTGCTCAGGAGAGCAACATTCTCCACGGTCTCTTGCTAGTGATACATACCCAGCTGGAACCCACCTATGAGCAGCATATTCATTGTGAATATCAGTGGATCAGTGTGCTGATAAGTACAGCACCCTCGATCTATTTATCTCTTCAGAAGTCTCTTCATATCATCAAGGTGACAATTGATGTGGACTATCACAATGAATAATCAAAATGTGTTCTATTATATAATGGTGTATTTGGCCATAACATGGAGCAAAGCACTGATACTACAACATGGATAAACATAGTGAACATGACGCTAAGTTAAAGAAAAGAGTCGCTGTATCACATGCTGTGATTGTGTTTATGCAAAATGTACACAGCAGGAAAATGCACAGAGAAAACTGTCAGAATCTGTGTGGAGTGTGGAGCGAGTGACTGCTCTCTGGGTTCTGGATGGGCTTCTGCTGGGAAGAAGATGTCTGGAGGGAGTAGTGACTTTGACTGTGCAGTGCTACAAATGTCTTTAAGTCTTCCAGAAATAGTCCCTTTAAATAATTAAAATGGTGAGTTGTTATGTGAATTTTATTAAAAGATCAGTGGATCGATTTTTAAAGTCATTTTGACTTTAAAATGCTTTCAGCTTGCCTAAAAGCAACACATTTTTAAATCTGGGTCAAAAACTACAGAATATTAAACTATCTCAATGAGAAGAAGAAATGCTAATTTGACATTTGCAGACAGTAAGATACTGGATTTTTCATATCAGAAAAGCAAGATCATAGAGCTTATTGTTTGGTATGAGCCAGAGGTTCAAACTTTTCCGTTAGAGAATCAGTGAGGCCACATGCCTCTAAATATACATTTTCAAATAAAACAGTGACTGCCTCAGTGTTCAAGCTGCTGGTCAGGACCAGCTCACTTGCGAGCTTCCCTTCTGTGTGATTTGCATCTTCTGTACTTTCAATGAGAGGCTCAGGCATCCATAGAATGTGTCTGTGTGGATTCTGTGTGCAACCACCACACATTCTCTAGAACTTCTAGAGCATCTGAAGGTGCTCCTCACCCAGATGCACTCTCACATCCCTACAGTCCCAGTGTTGCAAATTTTTTTTTTTTTTTATTTCTCCTGTCTTCCAAGCTCTGCTAATGACGGTAAATATCCTGGAGATGGCAGAGCCCATGAGCCTCAGCTAAGCAAATCCCAGGGAGATCAGAGCTCAGCAGCAGGGCCTAAGGTTCTGCCCACCGCAGGATCTGAATGTGCACCTGGAGGTATGGCAGACGCAGCGTCCTCTCTCTTCATTTACCCAGCTGCAGTTTCATCCAGGGTGGCTTGGCTACCAGCATCCTTCCCTCCTGTTTTGCTCCACTTTCCTCCCTGTGCCTTCCATCGCAGTGCTAGAGTCAGAATGGATGGCTTTCAACAGTTTTCCTGTGCAAAAGCCCACCACACAGGACTGACTTCTGCCCATTTCCTTCCCCTCTCACACACAGGAGAAAGCACCTCTGGAGGAACGGGCACTCAGTGTGCCCCGAAGCGCTTCTCCTTTGGCAGGGATTCATTTTGTTTCAGGAACTGGTGTGAAGACATAGTTGAAACTGCTGCAGAGGTTTGTGTTTCGGTAAAGCATTCTAGCCATGCAAGCTCAGTGCCAAGGAATATAGAGACTATAGCATAGCATGCAGCTGACGCAAGTCACTCACATGATTCAGAAGAGAGCCCAGCACTCAAGGGGCTGAGCCTTCCGACTTCTGTGGAAAACATTTTCCAGAGCTCTTTGGAAGAGGATGACTCATGTCAGTGGGTATTTTTAGGAATTTGTGAACTCATATTTAGCTTAGAGATGCAAGATCCAATTTGAGAAGAGCTCTGAGCCCTTACACACACGTTGCCTTGAATGTTGTAATTGTACCATGGTATCTTGGTCTGTGGATTGAGTCATCTTCTTGTTAAGCAGCAGAGGAAAACAGAAAAAGCTGTTGCTACAACAGAGTGTTTGATACAATGTTTAAGAGCTCAAAGCCTGTAACAGAGTCCTGTTCATCTTTTTTAGGGACACACCCATTTGTTCCAAGCTCATTTTGCTATACTTGATTAAATTTTTCAAAGTCACTTCTGGACATTCTTAGGAGTCTATTAAAATATCAACATTGATGTTCAAGGCAGATATGGTCAGATATGGCAAAATGTCCTTTGAGTTTCCCTCCAGAAAGTACTCCTATGTTTGTTTCCCATATTTCAGACATTTGGAAGAAAGGGCTAATTGGAAGAGCTGGTGCTATGATTGCAGCAGGGAACACTTTTGTCTTGGAAATTGAACCTGCCCAAATGCGTGTGTGGGTGTCTGTATTTGTCCAAGAGGGTATGTGTGTGTTTGCATGCATGTGTCTATATGTGTGTATGTTTTCAATGTATTTGTGTACACATATATGTGTGTATTTTGTGTTTTTGCATCTCTGTGTATTTATGTGTCTGTGTGTGTATGTGTGCCTTTGGGCATGGGGGTCCTACTTACTAAATAGCAATTCTAGTTGAGCACAAACCATTCTAACCACTAGCCTGAAAGTGGTGCACCGAATTTACATGGTGAGAAATGAAACCTTTGTTTTGAGGTGTATGTGTGGGGGGAACCTATCATCAAAAGCTCTGAGAGTCATAGGTTAGCATGCTTTGGGCTGGATGATAAGAATTTCTCACCTTTCAGTAAAAATCAAAAGCCAGACAAAACAAGTCAGTGTCTAAAGACACAGAAAGAAAGAAACCACTTTCCATTGCCCTAAATATCGTGCTTCTTTCACTGTGGCTGCTTTCCTTCTGTGTGCCTGCAGTTTTCCTGCTCCCTGTGACTTAGATTACTTTTTGGTGTTTTCTCCTGAACATACTAGTTCGCTAAGGGTTCCTCGCTCATGCATATGAGTCTGTTGACTGATACTCTGCCTGGTTTGGCCTGAGTTTAACCCACACTCGTGCACTTACTAGTCCATGCTTTCCAGGCAGGAACTCGTTCAGAGCTATCCAGAGTACATTTCCTAGCCTTTCCCCTTTCACCATCACTGTTATAAAAACAGATGGTGCCTTTCCAGTCCAGTGGGGAGCTACAACAAACAATTTTAGAGAGTAAATTGGAGAGCTGATGTTTCCTTTTTAATAAACAAACAATGGCTGATCAGGCTCAGGCAAGAAAGAAAAACAGATCTCAAATTTTACCTTAAATTCAAACCACTAACCTAGTCCTTTGGGAAAAACAACAACAACAACAACAACAACAAAAACTACTACATAGGATTCTTACACTGAAACTTTGCTTTTTATGTTTCAGTCAGGGCACAAAGCAAAAAATCTGTTGAAGGTATTTTTGATAGGGTCAAATGTAAGAATATATTAGATAATTTTTATAAAATCTTGGTAGCATTTGCATTTTATATATACCCTCTTATTAGTGTGTTTCTACAGAGATTGAGTCTTACTTTTTATCCAGTAGACAAATGCCTTGATATTTAAATTTCTCAACACAATTCCCTGAAATATCATCACTGTGTGCCATTAAATGCCAAAGCATTCACTGGCTCTGAATTCGTTAGGAATTATCAATCCTAAGTTAATATCAAATAAGCAAAGCAAATAAGTACTGAAAAACATTTCTATAAGAGCACAAGTCCTTTAGATATAAGCTTTGTATTTAGTGTATTTTCTAACACTTGAGTCTCAATAAATATTTTTGAATCAATAAACAAATACCACTACATCATGGTGAATCTAATAGGATGTTAGCTATCGAGTTCAATTAAGCTACCTAAATGATTTAACCTGGAAAATAGAGGTAATGCTCTTTGTATCCATATGAAAAAGAGTCTGTCAAGAAAATGACAATGTTTCTTTAACATAATTGGTATTGAACACTTCCTGCTGAAAATAAGTAGTCATTAATTTCATTTAGTACTTGAGATCACTCGTTGTACAGAATGAAAAGATCATATTACAGTATTGCAAAAAAGGAAAGTACTTAGCTGCTCATGTATTTATAAATGTTATTGCCACATTTAGTCAAGTATAGGAAATGTGAGTCAGCTAAGAGTGAGATTATCAACACTTAACAGTAGTCTTCATCTGAAAGTTGAAGCTGTCTGATTTAAATTATTAACTAGCTTACTTATTTCTTGTAATGTATTCTTAATAGACAAAATTCCTAAGTTTTTATCATTTCTCTAAACTTCTAGTGGTTATTAATTTTTAACTTTCATAAATGCAAGAAAGAGCATGTGATGAAAATCAAATACTAGTATATGAATTGTAGTTGAAAGAATATTAAACTGTAAATTAAAACACTGAAAACTGTTAAGATTTTATCACTAAATTGTATTGTCTTCAAAGTCGAAATTCATTTTCTCAGATTTTTTTTTTTTTTTTTTGCAAAGGAAAATTTGGAATGGATGAATTGCAATGATTTCTTTTGTTGTAAACATCCATGCTTTGGAGCTGGTCAACTCTGCAGCCAGTCCCATATAGTCCCGGCGAGGCTTGGGGAGGTGTCACACAGCCCTTCCTTGGCTGGCAGGGTGAGCGTTTCTGCAGCCAAGTCCTAGGAGGTTGGTCATCTACTTGCTTTTCTTCCTGAACCAGTGAAAAGGCTGTGTTCGTCAGGCTTCTTTGCAATTGCAAGTGCACATATGACACCTATTAAACCAAGTTTGTGATGTTAAGGGACACAGATCATTTTCAGGAATGAAACCCTTTCATGCGAAATCCTCAACATCCTCTCCTTTGCCACTTTGATGCACAAAATTGTAATAGTCTTGGGAGCACTGAGGCTAACAGAGCCATAAACACAGGGACTTGGGTACCTGGTTCCTTCATGAAGGACAGCTGTCTATTGACTGGAACACACATCTCCACATGTTTCCTGAGTAAGAAACAGGCCTTTTTGACTTTGGACCAGAAAATAGAACTCTGTTGCTTTGTTTCTTATAGCTGTACTCTTGTTCAGCAGCTACCATTACCTTTGCCATTTCATTTGTTTCCCAAAGAAATGCATATTTCAGGCTCCATGATTTGAAAATGAACTTATGGGTGTGGGTGGGGGAGATAACTTGATGCTAGCATGTTTGCCTCACCCTGGGCAGGCCCTGGATTTTATTCCAACTGTTATAAAATTCTATATCTATATGTATATCTACAACTGTCTTTATTTATATGTGTAAAGCTACTTCAAATCAGCCAGCAAATAAGAAATATAATGTCAGTATAAGAGAGACTCAGAAAATGTTAATTTGGTCAGCAGTTTTAGTCTCGTTGGAGTTAATCCTTGAACCTGACAGTGGTCACTATACTTTCTGCTTTCACTTTTTTATTTTCCCATTTTAATCTTGAGAACTGTCACAGAACTGTCATACAGACACTATATAAATCATCTCTGAACATACATTTCTGTGTCCGTTTGTTCTACTAAATTTAAACTCACATACTCCCTTAGTTCATTACTCAGGAAACTGTCTCCTGGCTTGTGTCTTAGAGACAGCCAGAAGGTTTGATTTATATATCCTATTTCAATGCTTTTACATAGGCAGAGAGAAAGAAAATCAACTCAAAATATGAGGGGTGCTCTCTTTGCTAGAAGAGTGAAACTGAGAATCATTTAAACAATATCCATGCCAAGGTGTGGTTTAACTTTCAGAACCTGATCATGTTTCTTGTTGGCTTGCATAGAATTTCAAATCAACAAGGACCTGAGGAAGATAGATTTTTAATACTGGTGTTTTGACAACTAAGTGTGTTTTCCAATTCTCTACCACAGGGTATTATCACAGATCATAATGAAGAAAAAGTTTTTTACAAAAGAAACTTTCTTTTTTTTTTACTTGATGGATTCCGATCTACATTACTATCTTCCTCCACATATTTCCCACTAAATCACTTCTTTGTAGTTAAGCCAATGAACTTCATATAAATGTCTCAGTAGGAAATGAGGTTTTCATGAGTCCTTGAATATTAGAAGACTAAATTTCTTTAAGTGTTTTCAGTAAAAATGAGTGCACATAAGAGCAGTTAATTACGAGTGAATGAAAGTGACGAGCTTATGCCTTTCCCTGGACTAAGTACCTAACTCAAGACTGAAATACAATGTGGAAGAGAGAACAGTGCCATTGGTTCCTTGACTAGAGATCTAGTGTTACCTTTGCTGTTGCCGATTCTACCATCTTCTATGAGCTTCATTGTTCTAACATCTCAGAATGAGCTTTTGCATCTGAAATAAACTTTTTTTGAGACAAGATATTTACCAAACTATTTGAAACTTTCTTTGGTTGCATTGTGTTATCCAACCTAAAAAGTTGGCTGAATATTTCAATAGGTGAAGTATTTCATTGATTTAGATGCACTCTCATCTATTCTGCTCTTTGGTCTAAGAAAACAAGGAGGGGAAAAACAAAGAAAACAAGCAGTATACAAAACACTGACTCGAGGGTCAGAGGACACTTATTTTATTAGATTATAAAAGATTTTGAATTGTCAGAGTTTTGTGTTAAAATGGAACAAGTTCTTGTTATGGCAAATAGGTTTTGTAAGTTATTTCTTGAACAGAATAAAGTAATTAACAGTGGAAAAGAACAATGTCTTAGAACAAAAAGAATAATTACAAGGAACAGGGAAGTCATCTAAAAGTTTGTTTAATTATATAATTTCTTAAGAGTTTGGTATGTGACACATAGATATTAGATGCATTTTTTTTACTGCAACTGAAAAAACTTCCACAAATATAATGGCTTTAAACATCACAAATTTATTTTACTGTTCTGGAGATAAATTCAAAGTCAGTTTCATTTAACTAAAATCAAAGGTCAACAGTGTTGCATTACTTCTTGAGGCTTAAGGGAGAATGCATTTTGAGCAAGAATCTCTCTTTTGGCCAAAATTTATGTCAAAGCCCTCTGAGTCCCTGTTCCCAAGGTTTGAACTCAGGCCTCCCCCTCCATCACTGTTGAACCCAATTTGAACAAAATTTATACCAAATCTGTGCAATGAAAAATGCCTTCCCTGAGTATCTGACATTCTGGTTATCTTATCACCTTAGTCGATTTTTGGCAATTATTTTACAACTGAGGCAGGTACTTTTAGGGCAAGCTCCTGTATGTACAGCAGAGAGAACTGCCATGCCTTTGAAGATTGTTAGCATGCCTTCAGAGTTCTTTCTGTTTGTTTCAGTTTAAACGCTTTGAAAAACTTACAAGGATAGTACCTAACATCTTGCCTTGTGAACATGTGATTTATTGCCCTAGACTGAACATTCTCAGAAATGCATATCTTAAAAGGAGCACACTCGGGAACATACCCATTCCTACGTGGGCTTTCCTGTCTAATTACGAAGGGGTCACCTAGTGGAACTGTTGTGCTATCTCTGTTTGGCAAGATCATTGCTTTGTGCTTAACTACAGGTTTTGCCTTACTTGGTGCAAATAATAAACCTCTTTCCATTTTTTAAAATCTTCTGGTTGCAGTCATTGGATTTGCTTTCACCAAGAGGAGAACCCATTTAATTCTCTTATACTACCCAGGTAGTTTAGCTAGAATCACCTTGCCCTGGAAGCTACCTTTTAGGAATTACCCATTTGCTTAGGAATTACCCACTCTGCCCCACAGTTATTAATTCACACTTGCTCTTGTTGAGTCTGGGTTGAATTCAGTCCTTCTCTATCCTATTGCAAGACTCCATCACAGTGGTCCCTGTACCAATCACCAAGGCCTTCTTTTTTATTTTTTTATTTTTTTATTATTTTTTTTTTATTTGAAAGAGAATAAAACAAAAGGGAGCAGTGCAGAGTAGATCAGAACAGGACAACATAGGCAACACAGTACTTTACATTAAGACAACTGGACATCAACAGTAGCTAACACCATATCTCTTACTCTACTATAGTTGAGCATAGTTTCAAATACAATAATATCAAACATAACACAATAGTATAAAGCCATGCATAGAGTGAAAGAATTACGGGGCTTTCTGAACTGAATAACAGAAAATGATCAATGGGTACTATAATATCTGATTTTCAATAAAAAAATTTTTGTTTAAACTATCACACATATTCAAATTCCAATAAGACACAATGTGATAGATAGAATCAACGGTAGTAGAACAAAAGAAGCATGGTAGGACTTCTAAGAAGGATGATATTAAATCAGCAATAGCTGTCATAATGTTTTGTTTTCTTCAAAACAGCTGTTTATATCACCACATATTATATAGTCAACCAAAACAGGATAAAACCATTCCAACTGATGATTGAGAACTTTGAAAGACTTCAAAGCTATGAGATGGGGACTCATGCTTACCATAAAGTCTTATATACTCTTACCAAATCTCATACTAGGGAGACTATATAGTATTTACCCTTGTGAGTTTGGTTTATTTCGCTTAAGAGAATGGTCTCAAGTCGTGACCA
>PVJX010009429.1:0-61028 GCA_004027295.1 Dolichotis patagonum
CTGTGTTCCCTCCCGGAACTTCAGAAACTAAGGAAAATGAGAGACCATTAACACTGCAGACCATTAAAAGTGAGTGCATATGAAGCCGCGAAGCAAACTGGCATTCCTAGAAAAATATGTCTGCAATGCTATGAAGAAAACTAGGGCAGAGTCTTTATTAAAGCTATCAATAATGCAATGTGGGGAAAAAAAACACCATTCACAAAAACTAGGAGCAGGTATTAACAAATCAAAGGATTGTGCCCAAATATATACAAGAACCTCACAAATCAATAATCAAATGGAAAATTTTAAGTGAGGAAAAGGGAAAGACATAGGCTTATCTGAAATTAAAAAGAAAATTCCAGTATAAAGATGGCTTTGCACTTTTTAAGCAAATGCAATGTAAGATGAGTGAGCTGCCTTTTTCTACTTGATCGACAAAATTGAAGCTGTAAATACTAAGTACTGAGAAGTCTTTGGAAGAGAACAAGAGCAATGCACTATCACTGCTTATAAAAATATATTCAAAATACCTTAAGAAACAAAAGTGACAGCAGTCTGTCCATGTCTAATGCAGCTGGTAGGCGTCTTTGATGTAGAAATACTGTGACAGTGATCTCCTCTAGGCTAATTCTATAAATTCCAGCTATTGAGCTAGGAAACAGATTTGGTCTCAGAGGCAATGTGGCAACCATCAAAAAACAAACAAAAAAAAGCTGAACTTTTGTTGTCTATCAACAGAAGAATGGAGAAATAGATTCTAGTGTGATCTGATTCTCCAGTTCAGTAATTAGCATTAACTGATTACAAATGTGGATCTCCAAGAAAAAACACAAACAGGGGTAACCTGGAAAGGATTATCTGATGAAAACCAGTTCCAAAAGTTAGAAGATTTAAAAAAAAAATAAAATGCGAATAAATTAAAAGTCTGAATTTTTAAAAGACAAATGTATATTGGAAAAATGCACACATTCATGTCAGAAAAGTTGGGAATTATGTGTACAAAACTTAGCACCAAGTTCATGGTTCAGTTTCCAGTGAAAAAGAGTAATAACACACATATGTGTGTGGGTGTGTGCAAGTGCTTATGTGTGTGTGTGTGTGCATGCATGTGCATGTGCGTGTGCGTGTGCGTGTGTGTGTGTGTGTGTGTGTTGTAACTGGGTTGGAGCCCAGGGCCTCCACACTAAGCTACAGCTTTGGTTCTTTAAAAAATTATATATATAAAGAATCCTGTTTTTTGTGTTGGTTTGGGGGACTTTGCTGTTTCATTATCACTTTCACATCTTGCTTTAAAAACAAAAACTAAATATCTTGGCAGTTTACAATAAAGCTCATCTCTTGATGTGGAGCTTGTTCATACTGCATTAACAATAAAATGGTTTATGAAACACAGCACAGAGCCCCAGGATGCTCTGTGAAAATGGATACAAATGTGTGGACCGAATTTCGTGAGAGAAAATATGGAAGGCACTTTTTCCGCTCCAGGAGATGACAAAATTTGTGCTGGTTCTTGTCAAATTTTTTGCAGCTTTCAGTTTACGTTTTTCCTCTAAAATAGCATAGATTATTGTTTTCTAAAATAAGAGAAATTCTAAGCACATGAGGTGTTAGATTAACACAGGTCAAAAGAATTATGAAGTCTGTGGTGTAGAAAGAGACCTTGCCACAATCCAAAAGGAAGCAGTGGAGTTTGAAATGACCAAAGGAGCCTTAATAAAGAGATTTCAGATTTCAGGTGGTAGAAAGTGTGGAGAAGGAATAACATGATTTTGTGGGAACCAAAGCAAGTCACAGTAATGGAGTAATGCCCCCAGTAGCTCATAGACTTGACCTCCAAAGTAGAAACTGAAGACTGTTTTCTTTCAGCCAATCAACAGCTAAGGACACAGGAATAGTCACTAAACATCAACTCAGTTAAAATATCATGTAAGTAAAAATAACTGCAAACACTGAATAAAGTGATTCATACATATTTCTAAACTTCATTCATCCATATCATGAACTTGTCAATGAATGATAAAGTAAATGTGATAATAATAATAATAATGATATATAATTAATTAAGAAAGACTTTATTTGGCAGTACTGAGGATTGAATCCAGGGCCTCACACATGCAAGATAGATGATCTAACACTGAGATACATTCCTAGGCATACAGTTATTCTAAATTAATCATGAGAAACAGAACTTTAGTGCTTGTGAAGTATTTTAATGATGGATGTTGTTGCATTTGACTGAGTTGTTAACTAATTCATTAACAATGAATGCTTACATTAATATTTCAAAGTGACAAATCCATATCCATATCAAAAAGACTCAATTAGAAATAATTTATTTCTCTTACTGATAATGGCTCAGGAATGATCAGGAATATACTGCTTACATAAAGATGAATTACTGAAAATTCTAATATCTTAGAATAATTCAAGAATTTGTTTGATATTATGGATGACCTTGTGTTTTGTGAACCCCACATGCTTAAGAAGAAGGATGTATAAATTAAGTGGAAGAATTCATAGACATTTATTGTTAAAATTCAAACCAAAATTTAATTTAAGTAGGGGTAAAGATTTTTGCTGGTCTTCATATTGGAATTATGGGACAGCAATAATATTTATTTAGGGAACCCTTGCTATGTCTCAGAAAAAAACTGAATTATGCATATTATATCCTAGCAATCAATCATATTATCACTTACAAACAAGGTAAATTACAATTAAGCATTTAAGAGATTTCCCAAATGTAACAAGCCCACTAAGTGATATTACCCTCTCAAGTGCACACTCATTGGTATTAGTCAAGGCTGACTCTTGACATTTGCAAGAATTACTAAAGAAAAATATCCATAGTTTAAGGCAACAAACTTAAATTCTTTTATTTCTCAAAGGTTTCTGTTAAAATTTTAAACTTATTCTCTTGTGTTTCACTTTCATATGAATAGAGAGGAATTTGAAGTCTCCAACCGTTAGAAGCTTTTGGTAACACAGGCTGACCAATAACTTTCAAATTACCAATCCAGTATATATCTTAAAACAAGACTTCTTAAAACTGCTGTTCACTGATATTAAATCATCAATGTTCTTTCAAAGTGATCTTCACTGCTTTTACAAAATTGTTAAAGTCTACAAAATCCTAAATGAGGGAAAGAATATCCCCTACATAACCCTAAAGCCTTTCAATGAACTTTCTTTCTTAGACTAGTAATGAGTCTTGCATTAATTTGTCCATTGCTTCACAAACCACTTTTTCTGCATCCCTGTCTCTTCACTGTCGTACAATAGCTGACACCTGACACATTAAACGAGAAAACACTTATTTTAGCTCATCATCTGAGGAGGTTTCAGTCTGTAGTTAATTCAAGACAAAGCACTATCACAGGGGGACAAGACAGAGCAGAGTTGCTCGTGGGATGGGGGCAGGAATCAGAATCAAGAAGGAAGTCAGAGGAATAAACCTTATTCTTATGCCCACATTAACCTGTAAACATCACCGTTAGCTATAAATTCATCAGTGACCAAGTCCACTGGTCAATATTGTGTCCCCATGATCCAGTTGTTATAGGTAACTGAGTTAGATAGAAATATTATGGGCAGCCAGATGGAGTTGGTCCTTGAAGGAGCCAGTGCAGAACACCAGATACCTTGCAACTGTAGGGGACACAGACACCTCCTGTGTTGGACCAGATCTCAAGACAAAAGAAAAACCAAATCACACACATAGGCCCTAAAGATAATCACCAGGGATTGATACTCTAATGGTTCTCCATCACCCTGAGGAAGCCAGGAGTCACGTCCCAACCCCCTACAGGAAGAGTCACTACTGTTAAGCATGCTGCTTGCTATGTGACTCTCTTCCCCATTTTTCCTGATTTAATAAATTTTGTCTGTGTAATTAATCCTATTGATAACCAGAGTTCTGTCCCAACTTATGCCCACCTTGCACATACTCAGGTTTCCCTCTCCTTGGACCCCGCTTACTTCATGGTTTTACTCTACAAAAGTCTTTGGAAAAGGCAGAGTCTTTGGCAACCCACTCCAGACCTCTTCTGTTTCTCTCTCAGACAGAAGCTTTCTTCCTCTCAATAAATATATTCTGCTCTTAACCTCCATTGGTCCTAAAATCCATTCTTTGATTTTAGGGGACACAGAATTGTACTGGACACATGTCAGGTTAGGAGTTTCATTCCCTTACATCAGTTACCTCAAAAGCCCCATATCTGACCACAGGAGGCTTTGGGGAACATCTAGATATAAACCATAAAACACCTACTGGGTGACTATGATGTGACCTGAGTTTGTCAGATTACCTAACAGGAATCACGGAACACGCAGGCTACTAAAACAATAAATTTCATAAAATTCTATCTAAATACAATTTGTAAATACCACAAAAGGTAATTTTTAATTGCTTTGGTAGCAAAGCATACAATGAGCTTGGTTTTTGTTTGGAGTTTTGTTGACCTGTTTGCACAGCAAGGTGTGCTTCTAAGGAAGTGGCCCTGGAAATGAGGTCTGAGAAAAGTGTTTCTCCAGGTGACCAACAGAGGGACAGCTTTCCAGGCCAGACAATGCAATGGATACCCTGTAAAGAGGGAGGAGCCTTGTTAATTGTAAAGAACCCAAGGAATGGTGACAAATGCCCTCAGACTGGAGCATCCCTGTCTCACCGCAGCTTCCTAAGCCTCTCCATGATGATTTAGCTCTATTTCCAGAACTAACGGATAAAGGAACAGCTTCCTGCCTAGTCTCCATGATGCTAATTCCATCGGGGTCCATCACAGATGTCCTGTGTCACTCACTACTGCATCCCCAGAAGGCTGACAGAACAACAAATTAAAAATAAAGTCTGAGAAGATCGCATTGCCCTCCCTCTGCTGGCTTCTGTATTCCTATTCCATTTAACCTGAAAATCTCCAGGCTTCAGACACAAAGCAGGTCCTTCAAAACATTCTCCTGGACATAAATGGATCTGTGCCCAGTTACTCTTCTAATCTTCAGCTCTCGAAATACCACTAATAATCTCTCCTGTCCCCTGTTCCTCTCTGTCTATGTCTCTACATCCCTCCTCTGAGTCTTTCTCTACACACGCGCACACACACACACACACACACACACACACACACGCACACACTCACACAAACATACTTGTGTGCAGGTGCACAGACAGTATTTTCACATCCTGTGATACAAAACCATTCCCTGTGAACCAGTTCCTCCATGCATGGCTGTACTTTATACTTTACATCACAGTCAGTTCCTTTTTATCCTTGAAATCACCACTTGAATGTAACCTTCGGGGATGAGCCTGCCACAAGGTTCTCAAGGAGCCCTTATCAAAATGAGTTCATCTTTGGTGTTTCCACAGATTTCCAAACGTGGATACTCAGATGCTCCTCAGTATTTATAGAGAACGTTTCTAGCACCATCATCCGGGACATCAACTATCTATGCATAATAAAGTCCCTTGTAAAAAGTGTAATTTGCCTAGAACCTGCACCTTCTCCTATGTGCTGCAAAATACTTGTGTATTACATGCAATCCCGAATACAAAGTAAATGCTGCACAGGTAGCTTTTATGCGGCTTTCTTTAGGGAATTAAAATGGAAAAATGAGTGTACATGTTTAGGGTATAGCAATTACTTTACAGAATTATGTTTGATCTGCATTTGATTGCATCTATGTCCAAGCCTGGGGCTGTACAAGGACAGCTGTTTCGTTATTGTAATTTTTTAAAAAGTGCTTTAAACTACGTTCCCCTTTAATAATGAAAGGTTTGATAATAGCGACACATAGTTTATTTGTAAGCTATACACTAAGAACAGTGAAAACTGCAAACATTTACTGTTTCACACTGGAAACCTTACAATGCAAGAAAAGCAGGGGTGGTTGCTATCGTAACTCAGTTTTATCACGAGGGTGTGGGAAGCTGTTCACCTTCCTGTCTTGTGATATTCACAATGCACCCTCAGAGGCATGACATGATGATTGCAGTGGTTCTAACTTTAAAAACTTTCCAAGTCATTCAAATTATTCTATTAGCTATGCCTTGCCATATGCTTTTTTTTAGCTCAGTCAATACAATGATTTTTTAAAGTTATTAGACTCCAAGAAAAAAGTTAGCATGTATTAAAGTGATGTAGAAAACCCAAGGAAACTATTCTTAAGAGATAATGTTTGTGCCAGAAAATAAGAGGGCAGAATCAACAGTGCTTGCAGGTGATTAATCATAGAGTTAGAGCTGAGGAGGTGAATAAAGACAGAACCCGCTTGTGTTATGCATATGAGCACCAGGCACAGGACTCTGCGGGGATGACAATGGAGTGGAAGACGTGGTTAGTGAGATAGAGCAGGGTGGCAGCAGTGTGACACAGCGGCTGTCAAATGAAGAGAAATGGAGGTTTGATCCAAAACCCGGAGTCAGCTTTTGAGCTCAGGATGTGGGGAGGGGCTCTTCTGAATCACAGTGTAGTGAAATACAAGTGGTGAGATGCATATCACATTTTAGTAGTGAACCATGAATGGAAGATACTTTTTGGACATTTTCAAAGTTTCAGGAAACTATTTAAGTGGCTTTAAGAAATAAAATACACACTAGTAGAGGAACTTTCCCAATGCAGTCATCGCGCGCGCGCGCGCGCGTGTGTGTGTGTGTTGGTTTCATTTCATTATAGTAAATATACGATGGAGCCATGGTCATTTTTATAAGTTGAAATACTATCAGAAAACAAAAATCTGATTTTCAAGTGATATTTTGAAGTTTCAGATTCTCACTGCAGTGTGTGGGTTTTAGACTTTATGAGTCAAACCAATCCATTACACCAAAATACTGTGAACTGTTAAATTATACACTAAAATACATTTTAGGTTGTGCAAGTTTGAGGTCATTTTTAAGAAAGTAAAATAGATAGTAGTAGGTCAACAGAGCACCTCTGTGCTCGCCTCTCTGCAGCGGCACAGTGCTGCCAAGAAACCTGAAATCCCCCGGCGAGGTCAGTGTCTGTGCTGCGCCTGACAAGTACTCAGCCCAGTGACTTATCGATGATCACTGATTCCTCCAGCAACTACCTGTCCTGGGTTGTGTTGGTGAAAGGCAGTGTATGAAATGCTACTGAGTGGAAGGGTGACTGAGGCAGGAAGGGGCAATGAAAAGTAACAGAGATTATCCGCCAGAAGATTATGGGTGTGGTAAGTACAAAAACATGTTTAAATGTAGCTTTAATGTTTACTAATATTAAGAAAATAGTTGAAATTGAGAAGTAAGATCTACAGTGCATATTTTTAAGGCAATGCCATATGAAGCCATTCAAATGAAATTTACAAAATATTTTAATGAATTCAATTCATCATTATAAATTATTAACTGCATCACCTTTCAGGAATCTTGTAACATCTCTTTGCTTCCATTTGGTCACATAATACATGAGGATAAACTCCATATGATAATAGCAATGTGACATAAATCAATCGTATGAAGTTGTCAAAACTCATATTGTACACAACTCCAAACTTCATCTCTAAAGTGAACTACAGAATCTGGATGGCTGTGATGTGCTCATCGGTCACCAGGGTTCCGTACTGTCGGACCACCTGGTGTAAGATGCTGGCTGGGCTGGGGTGGGCGTATGCATCTACACTTCCACAGAGGTAGTGAGATTCACAAAGAACTCTGTATTTCCTCAACTATTCTATTAACTTCAAATTGCCTTCAAAAATAATTTTAAAAGGAAAACTAATCAATAAAGATATATTTCAATTATAATTTTGAAAGACTAAAATAAGTATAATTTAAGAGAAAAAAATAAACAATGATAGCTTTGTGTTATAACCAAGAATCTGAAACAAACATCCATGAATACATGTTGACATAAATAACTGAATAAATATGTGCAGGAGAAGGGATATTAGACACAGAAGAATTCAAATGGCACATGTAAAGAAGGAAGAGGACTCCTTGCTTTAAAGAGTAGGGTTTAAATCACTTTCACCTGAGTACAGGCTAAACTCAGAAATTCAGTTCCAAAGAATGAAGTACTGGAAGGTAAAATTAGCCATTTTTGGAGAAATCTCCTAGCTAGTACTTTAAGAAAGTGATAATGTTTAACATCACCGACCATTCTGTACCATTACCAGCGCCCGCTAGTGTATCGCTGAGAAGTGGGCCAAATCACCATGAAAATACTTGCAAAATCAGTGAATCCAGAATAAGCATGAAAACTGATTAGCTACTCACTTGGAGGGAATAGGATACAAACTGACTATTACTCAAACATATCAAACTCAGTAAAAATTAAGAAAATCAAGGAACTATGACACCCCAGAGAGGACTAAGGTAACCTGTGGACAAAATTCAATATGGCACCCTGGATTGTATCCTGGAGAAGAAGACATTAGTGGAAAAACTAGTGAAACCCAAGCAAGAGCTTTAGTCTGGTAATAGAATTATACCAATGCTAATTTTTTATAGTATCATGCCAATGCTAAATTTTTACAATATGCCAATTCTGATAATTCTGATAAATGAGTTTTTACAATATTACATGAACATCCAAAGATGTTTCATGAACTCTGTTAAATACATAAAGCTTCTTGGAGTCAAAAAGTATGTCATATTCAAATTTTATTTCAAATATTTTGTGTTCAAGGAAGGGAAATCTCCCCAGAAAGTAGTGCTGGAAGAGCTGGACATCTCTATTCAAAATAATGAAATTTGAACCTTATCTTTTATGTTCTACAAGTATCAACTCAAAATGGATTGTAGACCTAAATGCAAACCGGACACTATAAAATGAGAGGTAAGCCTAAGGGAAATACTTTAAAATGTTGGCAGAGGCAGTGGGCTTTTAGATATGACCCCAAAATCCTAAGAAACAACAGCAACACTAGACAAATACAATTCTGTGAAACTTAAAAATCTGAAAGGAAAAGTAAAAAATAAAACAACAAAAATAACTCACTGAAGAAACACCTAGGGAATGGGGAAACTCTTAACTGTTCATTTAAGCAAGAACACACAGAATATATAAGAAACAAAACGTTTTGCCAGAGGAAACATTTATCCCATTAGGAAGTATTGATCTCAGTGAAACTTTCTCACAAAAGGAATACAAATAGCCAAAAAATAAGTGAAAGTTTCTCAATGGCACTAGCATCATGGAAGTCTAAATCGAAACTGTGAGGAGACATGAACTAAACCCTGCTATAAGGTCTGTTATAAGAAAAATAAGAAATAAATGACAATTGCAGCAACACGGAGGACAAGGAACTCTTACACATTGTTGGTAGGAATATAAACTAGTACAGCTACTATGGAGAACAGCATAGAGGTTCACCAAAGTCCAGTTATCCTGCTTCTGAATTTACAGCCAAAGAAAATAAGTCCGCTTATTGAAGAGGTATCTGCAGGTGCGTGGTTATTGTGGCACCTTTCCTGACACCTAAAATACGGAATCAACCTAGATACTCATCAACTGATGTGTAAACCGAATTCTGTGTACACGCACAGCGCAGAATTATTCAAGTCACAGAAGAATAAAATGCAGCTCCATCAAGGAGGGAACTGAAGGACATTACATGAAGTAAGATAAGCCAGATGCAGAGTAAAACATAGCACTGTTTTCTCTCACCTATGGGAGCTAAAGTGCTAACCTATGTAAGGAATATAAGTCACAGGCTTGGAAAGCAGGGCTGATTGGGGGTGGATTTTATAGGCTGTGTGCAGCACACTAAACCTAGTGAGATGTACTATTAACAAACGTTACCAAAAATATAAAAATCTATGGGCTGGGGATAAAGCTCGGCGTCACAGATGTCTTCCTGGCAAGCTCCAGGTCCTGAGTTCAAATCCCAGTACATATATATATATATATATATATATATATATATCTTTTAGATATATGTATATCTAAAAGACAATTAGTATCGTCAATTACTAAAATGCAGTATCTGTATCATCATTAGTAAAACAAGCACATTTATGGTAAATATTTATGGATTTCATACTTGTTCTAAAATGAAAATTAGAATACTTTATACTTTTTACTTTATAGACTAAGGTACTCCACATTTTCCAGTTGCCTAAAAGGCAATGACTTACGAAAGTAGGAAGGAAGATTAAGGCAAAACTAGTCACATCATGGCATGGAAATTCACTGCCGATACTTGACTAATGAATACAAAAAGGGTAAGAGAGCGCTTTTGTGTCTGATATGGAATTCATAGCTATTACTGTCACGAAAATGAGTATGTTTGCTCTTCACGGCCCGGTGAGCTTCCGGGTGTGAAGAGACACAGAGAACCAGAGCTCCTCATGTGCGGACCTTAATTTGGTTCCCGCACAGCTGCTTCTCCCCCAGTCTTCTCATTCATTTACTTATTAGTTTGTTCCTTCCCCCCAAATCCACTCAGTGTCACGATGGATAGTGAACATCAAGGACACTAAAATCACAAAGATGTGTCCCAGGTCCTGCAGGTTTGCTGAGTAGCATCAACCCATCAACCAGGCGCCTCTGCTTAGTGGCATCAGCAGGAAGTTCCTAGAAGCATCGTGGTCTCTAATTTTGGTGCACAAGGGAAACGTTTGCAAATCTGGTGGCCTCCTACGTCCCTACCTGCAAGTAGCCAATACTGACTGAGCGCTCGCCCTGGTGTGTTCTCCATGCTTTATCTTATTCAGCTCCTTAGCTCTTCTGAGTTACTGAGATCACAGTGGTCATCAGAGTCCTGATTGTCATAGGCACTTATGGAAGGACATTCTGCATGCCTTGTACATTGCTAGGAAGTAGCAGAGTGCAGCTTGAATGCAGGTTGTGTAGGAAATTATTGATTTAAACTATGCTATCCTGCTTGGTATTTTAAAAAAATAAATAAATTAGAAACAGTTCCAAAATGGCACCAAATGGTTTTGTCAAAGTGGGATATTAATAATGTATTTACAAAACCATGATATGTTATATATTTAATGCTGCTCTCGTAATACTGGAGCAATACACTAAAAATGTGTATATTTTTAAAAAGACAAATTAGACTGTGTTATTCATAGTTGGTTCATAGTAAAAATAAAGCTGGTGTGAAAGAGGAGAACTATATATCATGATAAGGAATAAAAAGCAGCAATTCTGACTTTTTAGTGGAGACTGAGACACTGACAACAACTTAGGTTTGCTTCACAGATATATAGTTCTTTTTGATTAATTCTTAAATATTTGACTGTTAAATATACAGAATCTTGTAATATCCATCAACTGTAAGCAATGGTGTTTGATGGAAAACCTAGCAGGGGCAGAATTTAAGTAAATATTCATGAAATCAAGAGGACACTAGACCTATTCTAGAAATTTAAAAACAGGTCATATGGTTTGAATGCATTTTACAAGTAGTTTAACTGGGAAAAGAAAAGGACAGAGAAAGATGGGGCAAGAGAGAGAGGAAATAAATTTTAATTAATCTTTTTCTTTTTTTGGAGCTGAGGTCTGAATCAGAAACTCCCGGTGCCATGCACATTCACTGCTGAGCTGCGTCTTCAGACATAGAATCCAGCTTTTAAGACAATAATTACAATCGGTGGAAAATTACAATGCACATCAAAGAGAAAGCTATGATGTATAATTGGGACAAAAATCATTCATAAAAATCTACTTACCAGATAAAATAAAGATGATGTAATTTATATTTAAAGATATTACAGTGGATATTATTTTAGTCAGTCAAAGAAATGCGTGAAAAAATTAAAGAGCAAGATAAAATATATAAAACAACAAAACTCACAAATAAAATACTTAACACACTCAACTTATTATAAAGTTGTAAATAATTTAATCTCTATGAAATACACCAAAGCCTTTTAAAATGAAATGAAAATTTATGATCAAGACTGTACTATGTCCACAGATCCAATATTATTCCTGCAAAATCATAGGTAATTTTACTTTTAAAAGATACATCTTGTGTACCTTAAAATATGTATGAAAATTCAACAACAAAGGATATAGAAAACAGTTGATGTAAAGAATAAAGCTAGAAACTCACATGGCTGATTTTAAAACACACTAAAAATCTACAGAAGCCAATAAAGATACAGGCAGAAGGATAGGCCTTGCATTGAGGTCAGCTGATTGTGGACACCATGGCCATACCACAAAGGTGAGGTAGCCTTTTTCAAAAACAAAAGTCATGTTTGCAAAATTGGACAGCATAGGTAGACACACGATGCTGGATCACTACCAAGGCCCCATGCAACTCTGAACCCCAACTGGAACGCGTACCTATGTGCTATAACGTAATTTGTAAGAGCTAAAGCTGTCTTCTAAAACGTGACCAAGGGGACGATTTTCATGACTTCACACCAGGTAAGGTCATACTAAAGAAAGCAAAAGTCACAAATGCCAAAAGGGAGGGGAGAATGTTGGGCCTATTCATCTTTATAAAGTTTTGTGCTGCAAAGATATTCAAGAACATGAAAACACAACGCACAAATGGGAAAACATATTTGTTAAAATGTTGCAGATGTTAAAATTGAAACAATTGAAAGCCATACAATGCTAATCATGGAGTGGTTGATGTGACTTTTGCAATATCAGACAAATTTGTCAGGTCATGAACTATGAACAGAG
Source organism: Dolichotis patagonum (assembly GCA_004027295.1). Lineage (NCBI taxonomy): Eukaryota > Metazoa > Chordata > Mammalia > Rodentia > Caviidae > Dolichotis > Dolichotis patagonum. The sequence continues at coordinate 12,594 of PVJX010009429.1, forward strand.
AGGGAACACTGCATAAGGGCCAAAGGTGACTTCCTTAAGAGTACATAATATTTCCAGATATGCGTGTTTTTAATTTCTGTATCTTATGTGCCTAATAACAGTTTAAGCTTTCAAAACCTGAGGATATGAGCTGCTAGTAAAAGCCAAAAGAAACTGGTACTAAATGCATTTTCCGAGATGTAATTCCCCCAGGGAAGGCTCTAAGAAGAGAGTTAAAAATACCTCACATCAGTTAGGGTTTAGGTATTGACTGTGTACACTCTAAGAGTTTAGCTCTTCTATTCTCCACTCGGTAGTTGTTTATTTCTTTGTAATTGAAAAATCAAGTTAAACAGATCTGCTGAAATTGATTTTTCACCCATGGCACACCACCTAAGTGATCTGGCCAGAGGAGTTGACAAGGTGGAGGAAGAGAAAAGAGCTGTGCTTTTCCCAATAGTCCTAAAACTAATCCCAATTCAGCATTTACCATTGGTTTAATCAATACCAAGAGTCTAAAGTGTCTAAACTGCATATTCCTTATCTGTTAATAGAATATTGAGCTCATTTTGTGTAAAATTAATAAAATATTTGTGTGAAGCACTCAACAGGTTCCTTAAAACATTGGCGGGTAATTATAAGCTTTGGATAATGTGACTTAGAATGATTTTCAAATTTGACTGATGAAAAGACTTAAGTTAAAGACTAAAAAGAGTTTCCAAATGAAGGAGAAACAGATATATGTAAAGACAAAATACTAAAAGTATATTTAAATTTTTTGCAATGTAGTGACTAATAACTGTGACACACAAGAATTTCAGTAAGAAAATTTACCAAATAATTATGTTATAATGTTTCAAACAATGTTTCCCATATGGCACTTTGTACTCTGAAACTGTGTGATATGTCAGTGAACAAAACTGTAAGGTATCTCTTCTGGAATTGATTATCATCGTTTATCTAATTTGCTTTATCAAATGCTATAAAAGTATTTATAACCCTGTACCAGTTTATTTATCACCTGTATGATACTAAGAAAAATATGGTAAAATGTCTTATCCATGCCTCTTCACACATAAAAATTTTGAAACATGTCAAAGTTTTTAACATTTTTCCCTTCTAACTGCATACTAAGCTAGCACATGGTTTAATATAAAACTTCAAATAGTGCATGAGTAACTAAGCACATTTATTTAATAAGGGCCTACTGCATTTTCTGATTGGTCATGCAATATAAATTTTTTAAGTTATTTATTTATGAGGAATATGATGATCATATGGTGGCATACGATCCCTCAAGCCTAAGGAAAGGATTCAGGGCAGGGTTCCAAGTTGGAATTTTTCATAAGATGCCACATAATCATGATAAGAGTGGTTAAATGTGTATAGGTTTATAGGCAAATAAAGAGTAGAGTAGAAGATACATATAAAAAGGAGGTAGGAAGAAATTCAAATATCTCTCCAAATTACTTATTCTATTATTTCAAGAACATTTTTAAATATATGCTAATAGTTTCATTTATACTACTCATTTCTGTTAGTACGTTGAAAGGAAAGTTTGGTGTCCTTCATTCCTTCTTTGTAAGAGACAGTCTTCTTCGTCTATGTATTATCCTCTGAATCACTACTCATAAGATTATGATGCACAGTGTTTACTATTGTTACTTTTATTATTTTGATCTAACTTATTTTTTTAGTAAAAAGAGAATTCTTGATGGCTTCCATTTAGTTTCTTTCTCTTCCTAAGTTGAATGAGGCTTTCAAATTTTAAACTCCTAGGTTTTCAATTCTGCAGTCCTTTTTTATTTTTAATTTTGAGACACAGCCTGGCTACATAGCTAAATTGTCCACTCTGAGCTCAAATTATCAATCACCCTATCAGACTCTGAGTCCTGGAATTAAGGTCTGTCTTACTGTGTGTTATCAGGTAAGATAAATAGATTTGTACCAACTTGCATAGTATCTTCCATCCTGCATATTATAACCATGTCTGCTTTAACACATGTTTGGTAATCTTTCATCCGGACCAGTCCTACATAGTCATAAATGATTTTCCAGACTTCATATTTGCTTTAAACTTGCAATTCTCTATTTCCTTTGTCATTGTAAGGACTCTCCTGTTTTATGGTAGACAATTTTAGACAGAAATGACAAATGTAAAGAGTATGAGATTTAGTCCCTGCAGTGGAACAAAATAGAGTCCACCAGAATGGAATGTTTTACATTGCCTACTTCAGATAATTTAATAGACACAAAATCCCAGTTGCTACACTATGCTCCCCCTTCATGCTTCACAGCAGGGTATTAATATAGTTCACTCTCCAGGAATGTGAAATATGGAATTCTCCTAACTTACATAAAATGTGATAGTGTGATTACCTGGAAACCAGAAGGAAAGTTTATAAAACAGAAAGCACACATATGAAAATGTGTGGCTAATATTTTAAAACAAACAACTTTCACTGTTAAAAATGATAACCCCAGCATGTGTTTGAAATTTAGATGATGACGCCTTTCAAATTCCCAAGAAATATTTCTAAATCCTGGATTTAAGCTTACAAGTGAAAGGAGACGTACATCTTAGTACATTATATGTGACTTTGTGAATGAATCTGCCATTGATTTTGTTTTGCTTCTCTCTTTCTCAGCTTAATTCTGGCACGTTTTCCTGTATACCTACTGTGTCCCTGGTGCTGTGCTGGGGTATTTGGCACATGAAAAATAATAATAGCTGTGTCGCTATTACAAACAATCTAACAAGCAATACCATAAAGTTAAATAAATAAATTAATGAATGTATGAACAAAGACCAGTCACTGCTGCAAGATATGAAAGGAGGAAATCATTCTCCATTCCTACCTGAGTAATTGTAAATAGACTATAATTGCCTAGTCTGTGTGAATATATTCTGGAAAACTATGATATGTAAAATCAATAGCAAGGAGTGTATTTTGTGTCAGAGTATTTATCTATCTATTACCCTTCTAGGATTCTTCTTTAGCTGTAAGGAGCAGAAGTGACTAAAAATTTCAAATGATATGTGTATTCCTTTGTTCTTTGAAAAAGAAGCAATATAATATTTCAAAAACTGTTCTTAAAGTGCAAATGATGTGAATACCCTCTAAAAATGGGTGACTGCACATGCTCATAAGTTACTTTTACTCCTATAAATAGAAGACCAAATCAGATCATTTACGTCATGGAAAATCCTAGTACTGCCAATGTAGGGAAGGTAAACACAGTAGGATTTCACCGAATCCCCCAAATCAATGCTTTCCACATGGCAATTCTAAGCAAGACTCATTCTCCTAATTTTCATTAAAACATTTAAATTCTACTAGCAGTATGATGAGAATGGATCAACATGAAAAAAATTATTTGGTCTTTCATTAGTACAAAGAATATCATTACTTTACAGAGAACGTATTTCCTGTGCTTCCTATTGGTTCTGGAAGTTCATTTTTTGGAAAATATTTGAAGAATGGTTGCATTATTTTGTATTATCAAAATGCATTTTGAATTTTTTGATGAAAACTACCAAAAAGCATCATGCAATATTTTTACATAAAAGAATTCTGAAACCAATAACATTTAATTAATTTCCAAAACAACCCTTTGAGGAAAATAGTATTATTCTGATGTTACCCAAGGGAAATTGGTTTTCAAAATTGCCTGTTACACAGAAAATTGGAGTGCCAGAGTTCACTAAACCCAGGCAGTTGGTTATAGATTTTATGCTTCTCTATTAAACACTAGACACACCACATTTCTGGTGACAGGCTAGAAATTGAACACATACAAAGTTTGGTTTATTAGGAACATCATTTTTTAATTATTCGCTGTTTTTCTCAGTGGCATGATCAAAGTCTTCAGCGTGAGGCTGAAGGTCTCGTGTGAATAACAGGCACAAATCAGAAATGTTCATTTGTCTGCTGAGTTCCAAATTCGTGCTCTCACCCATGATCCTTAGCCCTGAGTATGTAGTTTTTAGCCACAGATTCCAGCTCTGGCCTTCAAATCAGAGAAAACAGCATACTTGGCTTCTCAGTTAACTGAGTTTGCTAATGACTTTCAAGAACCATAGACAATCATATAGACCTAAAATTTAAGAAAACCTTAGTTGTTCTCTACAAGCACAACGATGTTATTTAGGCACAATGGATTAGATGCTACTCCTGTCCTGAAGAAGACAAATTCAGTAAATCAAACCCTGGGGAATTTCATTTCCTTATATCTCATGCTTACTAACCATGTCTCTCTTGAGGCTGCTGGGGAAATGCGTTCTCTCTTATTATTGCCCTGGGATTGTAGAACAATGCAGGATACTCACGGGGGTACTAGAGGGGATGCAGAATGTTGAAGTGGTGATACGAGATGGGGCAAATGCTGACGGTCCATGGTCCATGGATTTGTGCTGCAAAACTGGAAGTCTCTGCAGAGTCAGCAAGTGCCAGACTTTCACTGATGAACTGAGGGCCAGGGGTGCTACACTTGGAGAACCCCCTCCCAGTTTACTGCATCTGAAAACATCGTTCTCTACCTTCAGCAGCTCGTCTGGACTCTCAGGAGTCCAGATGTGTCCCTTCTGGGTCCCACTCCTCATGCTGTGAGACTCTATGTCACATTCCTCATTGTCTCTTCTACAGTCTTCAAAGTCTACTTTCATGTAGGAAGACACGGGTGTCATGTCTTCATTGTGTCCCTCCTTGGTCTAATACTAATACTCACACACTCTTTTTACCGTACACGTTTTCTCTGCTCTACCAGATGTTGCACGTCTGTCCTCTGTCCTCCTCCTCACAGCCAACTTGCATAACATTATATATAGTTTTCTCACCTTCGTTGCCTCACAAATTTTACTGAATTTTATGGCTTCCGAATGTCTCAAATCCCCTCCCTCCTCTCATTCCTCACAGCCACTTCTTGTAGTTCATCAAGAATATGCAGATTTCCTAAAAATTTTAATTGTTGTGGCTTCCTGTCTTAATTCTTCCCTGTAGAATGCCACATAAGTTATCTAATTAGGTCTCAAATATGACCAGTTTTCCCTTGTTTAAAAACTGCCAATAGATTCTCAGTGGCTTTGACATATAAAAATGAAAAATTAGTAAGTTCTTCAAGGGGAAAAAATACAAAAATCTTAAAATGATGGTAGTTCATTAAGTTCCTCATAGATACTTTCTTTTCTAATGTGCACATGTGTGCATGTGTGTGTCTGTGTGTGTGTGTGTAACCAATGTCTAGGAGATGGAGTTTTTAGGATTTAATTCATTTCAGAAATACACTAACAAAAGACAAATTGAACTTTTTATCATCAAAGCCAAAATTGCCCTTGTATTCCTAATCCACGATGATGATGGTGATGCTGGGACCTTTAGGTACATGTGGTAATTGGAAACTTATCTAAAATGTGTGCTAAATAACTGACATTTTGCTACATCTTATGAAGATTATTATTGTAAGAATATCCAAAAGTTTCCTGTGTAAACACAGGAAAACTGAAAGGACATTGGTAGTGATTCTTTCAGGATATAGGATATATGTAGCAATTATGTTTACTCTGCATACAAATATGACTTTCTGGATTTATATAAAGTCATATTTCTACCAAGAATGTTTTGTTTGATTTGTTTTAATTTTTGAAAGGATTTAATGAATTATACCCCCAGGTTGGTAGTGAGTATCTCTGGAATATCTCTATCTTAATATTCAAAGGTTTTCTCAAGTTCTATAACTTATATACACACATAAAAGTAATGAAGAAATGAAAGCTTATGAAGATTTAATTTTTAACCATTCCTAGCTGCACACTTCTACACCAGTTTTAACATTAAAACAGCATAGAGTTTTGGAGCATTGAGTTTTATATTTACCATTTTATTTAATTTATAAGTATACTAATATTTATGTGCATGCATGTATATATGTATGCATATATGTATATATGTACATATAGCAATACAGTTTTAAGATATATTCATTGACAGAGAAGTGTTAGATATGTTGGGAAAATTAAGAAGGTATTAATTACTTGTAGGCCCAAAATGTAATCCAAACAAAAATTTTTAAATATAATACATTTTATAAAATTGTTTTAGATTGTATCTTTATTTTTACTCTCACACACAAGATACAGAGAAGATACAAATCATGTGTTTGTAGCTTTGAAAGACTTTCCATGGATGGTAGAAGGTAGAGGTTACTACAGCATTAACTGACAGCCATCTGGTAGACTAAAGGAACTGTGTACTATAAAAATGTGCCAGTACAACAAAGAATTGAAAAAATAGCTGTCTAAAAATGGTTGTCTCAGGGTTAGCTGAGAAATCTTCCCTCCTGATTCCCAGAGTAAGGGTCTCGGGGTCTCTCAGTGTTTGGTGTGAATGGAGTCCAGACACTGATCCTTCACTGCTATTGGCTCCTATTAAGCCTGAAAGGACAGATTCTCAAATGAGAGCATTTTTACAAGCACTCAAGTGGAGAGTCTTGGTCTATGATGATACCAGGTGCACTCTTTGAAGACAATTTAAAAATGACTGGAACACGTGTTTGGTAGTCAACAGGGGAGTGAAAACCTGCCTTGCTCTAATCTCCGGGGCCCTAGGAGAGCGCTGCTTTTACCTGCTTGTTTTTAAATGAGTAAATAAAGCCTCAGTTCTCTGCTGCTCCAAAATGACTCTGGTATGTGTAAATATCTTTTTATAAATTAATAAACCATCCTCATTCAATTAAGTAGATATCACACTCATGGCCTTTAGCAGTGTAGACTGTGGCAAACTCTGAGGCAGTGAGTTGAACAGAATGGAAAATCGAGACGAAGGGTAAAATACTGATTTTTATAGCACAGTTTCATCATTTTTAGCTGAAATGCTTCCCATACTTGCTGCGTTTCAGGTTTCCCTTTCCAGTATATCATCTACTATTATGATCCCTAATATTAAATGGGATATAAGAATTCTGCTATGCTGTTATGCTTGAAATTAAAAAATGTACTTACTTTTAGAAGTGAAAATTTTCACACTTGAACAATAAAATAAGTAGAGTGGACTGAAGTTTTAAAAAATCTTACTAAGATACTCTTCAAAGATTTTTTCCAGTGTTCTAATGGTTTCCTGATATCACAATACTTATTTCAAACATAAATTGACTTGCTCACAGTATCTAGCATGATTAATTGGTTGATGTTGTTTATGAATTTTCCTATTTGACCTCCATAACAACTTCCTAAAGTTGACACTATTTTTGTGTTCATTTTACAAATACACAGGATGAGTCTAATTAGACTCAAGTAATTTGAGCAAGATATAAAAATTATAAAATAGTAGAAAATAAATTGTTGTTTATTCACTAAAAAGTCCCACATTTTAAATTCCATACAATGCAACTATATATACATATAAATATATATACTATAACATACTATGTATGTTACTATCACAACTTACTCTTAATTTTATCGAAAAGTTGGAGAACTATCAGTAATAAAATTGCCAGCCTTTTCATCAACATTTATATGATTTCTAAATTATGCAGCAACACATTAAGTATCTTATAGTAATCTACATATAACTCATTCAAAGCATACAGTTTATATAAAATTTGCATTTCATATTGGCATTAAATAAACATTTATGTGATAATCATTTGAACCTTTCTGACTACTGCTTTCCATCTAACATTAATCAGAAGAAAAAAATGAATACATTGAACCCATATTGTTTACATATCATTTATGATGCTCAGTTCTTTGATCTTAAAATTTGCACACAGGAGTATAGCAAACTACTCACTAGCTTTGTGTCTAAGAAGTTTGCTCACTTATGTTTGTCAAGTTCTGTAGAGCATGACAATCCATGTCAATTAAGCAACAAACCAGCACTGAAAGAGAGTTTGAACAAAATATACAGTAAGTCATCATCAGGCAACAGTCCCATAATGGATATTGTCTTCACAAAAGATTAAAATGCATAGTCACCTACTGACACTTAGATACTTCATCTTATGACAGAGACTAAAAATTTAGTAGGTTGAAAATAAATCAATGATTTTCCATTTGTACCTGACTCCTCTAGGGAAGGGATGTAGACAGGAGTGTTACTATTAGCTCCCTCGATCAAGCACCCCCTAAAAGACAGGATTATGGCTCAGCCACATCTGGTACCCCGTGTCCAGATTTTGTACCTTACCAAAGGTCACCAGCATTTCCTGCATTGATCAATGAGGTCAATTGTCACTGATTGGTTTGTTTCTACCTTAGTTAGGATAATTTTGTTTTTTGATTTTTTTTGTAAAATACAAATCTGATTTCCTGGTTTATGTTTGCTCTTTACCTTTTGTTGGAAACATTATCTATAAGATAATATACTTATCTCTTTGCATGGGCATCACAGAAACACTATCTCATGTACTTAGAACAAAATATTCCCTTGTCCTTAACATATAATCAAAGCCATTTGGAATATAGAATTCTAGATACTAAAAAAATTTAAATGAAAAAATAAAAGGTTAGTATACCAGGAATATCTTCTGCACTCTTCCAGTTTCCAGAAACAATCAATTAGACTGCACTGTCCCATATGTGAGTGACGTGCCAATTATGTCTGCTACCACTGGGCATTGCTCAGTTTTCATGCACACATAGAGAACACTTTAGTTGAATGCAAAACGCTTCATAAGCAGTAATGTATAACTTTACTACCTCTGGGCATAGAAAAATCTCTAGTACGAAGGGAACCTATAGAATCAAATGAATTCTCAAGAAACGTATTCTGGGTGCTGGAAAAGGTGAAGCAGATGGAGGAGCTTCGGAGTCATTTTTCTAACGGACAGTGAGCCGCAGATGTGTTCAAGGGATGACCGGGTCCCAGAGCAGGGAGCAGTTAGCTCTCGGAACACTGAACGGAGGGCACATAATGTTTATTACAACTGTGAGAAAAAGTTCTCTGAAATCAGAGAGGAGCAGGCATAAGGGAAAATGTAAAGAGAGAGAGGAAATTGCTAGGCTTGAGGTCGGTCAGCAGGAAAATACGCCGCAGTACTAACAGATTAACAGGCACACTGCCAAGTAAACTGCAAGCATAAGGGAGGTATGGGTCTCAATGCCCAGTGTATCCGCAAGTTTTCTCCAGTAAACTCAAAAATTTTTAACTCTCCCTCTAATGACATTGCCTTTTAAATCCACTGTATAAGTGTAGGTATATAGGTATGCAGTTATATAGGACTATGAGTATATTACATACGTAGATATGATACACATATTCACAGACAAACATGTGTATAGGACTGAGAATTTCACCTCCACTGCCAATATCCTTGAATAAATAAAGACAGTATTTTGTGGAGGCCACTCTATCTTTTTCTATATTCAACTGTACTTTTTGTATAACTCTATTTTACAGATTTTGGAAAAACAAGCATCAGGGGAAATGTGATTGCCCAGAGATCTTGGAAAATTAAGGAGCCAAAAGCCCCTCATTCCTAATGTTAACCCCCCAGTGTCTCCCTGAGGTGGGGCCTGGGGTAGGAACAGCCGTGTGCATGGACATCAGAGGACAGCCCGGCGCCCAGTCAAGCCCTTCCATCAGTGGCAGCTGAAACTTATTTTTCTTATGCAAAACCACATGTATTCTGTCACTCAGGATTTGAAAGATATTATATGTGAGGTGGCTGCCCAGAGATTAAACCCCAAGCATGAATAAAAGACAATTTCTGCCACTATTGAAAGGATGTAAAATACAGGGAAGAACCTAAGCAGGGGACGAGCTTTCCGTGCTAACCTGTAACATTGGACGCAGTTGAGCGCGTTAACTCAGATTGACTAAACATTGTCTTAGACCACTGCACGAGTCTGTTGGTTTTCACAATTTGTCCATTCCCAAGGTTGTCTCCTGTAAATCCACTCTATCATTTTCTTTGATAAGCCAAGAGAAATAATTAGTATCTACTGAATCCAATGACAGGCGATATACTGATTCATAGAAAATCAGGGCAAAAATTAGTAATTTTCTCTACATAATCAGAGTTATAAAGAACCCAGTTTTGATAAAGGGTTTAGTAAATATAGGCTGGGTTGGAGTCAAACGGGGCCTTCTCACAGAACTGCATAGCCCTTCAGCCAAGGTCTTCAGATTGAACAGGACCAAACCACTCTGCTTTTGCTTTGTGCTTCAGCTCAGGAGTCAGCTCCGGGCTGTGGCCGACAGCGCGCGGGGAGCTGTGCATTTCGTCACCTTCCTGGGAACGACCCAGGACTCTGCTTGGTGAATACAAAGCAACACACAGTTATGTGCTTTTTTCACTTGAGTTTGGTTTACATAAGCAAACACAGACACTAGATTTTTCAGAGAAAGAGTAGGAAAAATCTAAAAGAGACAAACAATCCATAAAATGCCAAAGATAATAATACAACCGAATGGAAATAATTTAAATGATTTTTGCAAGACAATATGTTAATAACCCATGATGAGATCATATGAACTAAAAAAAAAATCCATTCGTAAATTGACAAGTAGCAGATTAATACAGAATATTACAGGGCTTATTTTGTCAACTTTGTTTTCATCTCTCCATCCTGAAAATAGCCTTTCCCTAATCCACAAATGCTTCTTAACCCCTCTCCATCGAACCCAAGGAATCTCAACAGCAAGCATCATGCAAGTCCCTGGGGTACCTCAGCAGCTGCTCCCTGCCTCCATCCTTTGGCAGCCTGGGGTGTGCAAGGCTCGCCCTGGGCCTGCAGGTGGGGGCCAGGCTCCTTTCCACGTGACTCTTTAAAACCAAGTGTTCAGAGAGACAGCTCTTTCCAAATTCCTGCCTGAACCTAAAAGTCCTTCCTCTTAAAGTGATTTTCATTGTCTAGATTCAAAGCACCTCTATTCTTTCTGTCTTTTTTATCAAAAAAGCAACAAAATATGATAGAAACTACAGTATTTTAAAAACTAGTAGGAAATTAACACTGGTTAATACAATGCATATTGTTATCCCAAAAGCAGTTGCTCATGTTATAAGATTCGGCATGAAAAAATGATCAATCAAAGAGTGAAAGGACACACTGCTCCTTTTGATGAGCTAACAGAGATTAGTAGTACAGTTACCTATCTTGCGTACATATACATACATACATTTATATATGTAAACCTATATATATATATATATATATATATATATATGTATAATCTTTTCCCGTCTTCCTTTTCTCCTTTCCCTTATCCCACTTGTTCTTTCCTTCTGAGCACTTTGTCTTCCTTTCATTATCAAAATATCTATTGTACATTTTGTATCTTATTCCGTTTTTAGATTTTTTTCTTTTTTTGTTTACACTAGGAAGGCAATACGATATTTCCAAATGTGAGTTTGATTTGTGTCACTAAAGCATACGGTCTCAAGTTGCCTCCATTTACATATGAAAGCCATAAGTTTTCCTTTTTTGTAGCTGAGTAATACTCCATTGTATAAAAATACCACATTTTTTTTTAATCCACTCCACGGTTGATGGGCCTTTGGGTTGTTAAACGACTGACTGGATCTATTGTTGTGCTGGATTATTTTAAGCACACTGTATATAAACATAAGGTAGAGCTGCTATAAGAGCTTTAGATGTTCTTGTTTTTGTTTTCTAGTAGTGGGGTGTGTGTGTGTGTGTGTGTGTGTGAGTGTGTGACAAGAGATTGAAGCCAAGGCCTTTGTACTGATCTTCATTTCCAGCACATTTTTCCCCCTAAGTTTTGAGACAGGGTTTCTTTAAGTCACTAAGGTGCCCAGGCTAGGCTTGAACTTGTGATCCTCTTTTCTCAGCCTCCAAGAATACCATTATCATAGGTATAATTGAACTGCTTTCATGAAACTCCATTTTTATTGATAAATGTTTGCAGTCCATAGTGGTTTCATTCCTACTGGGAAACTGCTCCAGGTCCACACCCTAACTACTTCTTCACCACCTCCATCTCTTGGTCCCCTTTATTTTGTAGAAGAACTCAATTTTAAAGGATTTTTTTAATAAAGATGATATAAACTTGTGTTGCATAGCGGAATATAACACAAACTATGATATTTACCTACTTTTTTCATTTTGTTGTAACTTTAACAATGATATTACCCTGCCTAAGAAAACCAGGCTGCTACGAAAATATGCTCTTCCAGTGTTCTTTGAGAGATATCAGAGGTTTTCAAACAGTTGACTCCCAGATCCTTCTCTATCTTTCCGTGAATTTTATGTCCTAGCAGAGTCTATCTAGGACATAAGGAATGTCCTTTCCAACACTGTACTTTACCTAACATTACCTTGCAAATAGGAATAAAATGTACCTGGCTTTTTGTGCTGGCTTCTGGAATCTTCACAGCAATTGTCTTGGGCGGGACTGACAGCTGAGCTGGGTTCGAGGTGATTAGACTCAAAGGTGGAGGATGATCACGAAAAACTGAAGTCAGACAGAGTTGCACAGTCTCCTTCATTGCTTTTATCTGTGACTCCTGGAGGGGGAGACATGAGGCGGAGAGAGAGAGAGAAAGTGGGGAGGGAGGTTGGGAGGGTGAGAGAAATTGACATTTCACATTAGACTCTAATCATTTTCTGCTTCTATTTTCCTATCCTTTTTTCACTGTCATGCAAACACCTACCAGTTTTCAAACACAATTGCCTGAGTTATAAATTTATTATGACACAGTATTTAATTCAAAACCAGTCTGTTTCTAAGAGCTAATGTGTTCAATAATATACTTTGAAGGTCAAAGTTCAGAGATAAATCTTTTTATGCACTTCAATTGCTATAATTTCAATCATGATGATTTGGTGTAAAAGAAACACACTCGAGGCCCCTAGATTTCTTAGTTTACCCTCTTGCTGCTTTATTTCCCCATATCATTGGAAGAAGATGTGCATTTCTGACAGGACTATGAGTTCTCTGTACCTTCTTAGGCAATGGAATTTAACCTGAATTGAGAATAGAAACAGCTCCTTGTGGGAGAATATCCCAGTAATCCAAGCATTTTCATATGTAAGGAATAATTTGATGCTTTTAAAACCTGTGAAACTGGCATTCATATTGCCATTTACTATACAAAAAAGAAAAGTCAAAGTTTTCAGAGGATTTCAGATTTGGACTCCAGGGCAGGCTGAAGGTAGAAAACTGTAAATTTCATCCGTCATCCCCTTCTGTTGTTAAAAATATTTCGTGCTAGCAAGATTAATAAACAGTTGAGTACAATGATCCAAAAATCCCATTACTAAACTGATGAGAGATACAAAACCTTTAGTGAAACTAATGGCTAAGGAATAATTCGGACATGAGCTGATTAATTCCATGTTAACACCCATTTAGGACATAGGATGCTGCCTTCTGGCCATAAAAAAGTAGAAAGAGATAAATGACAGGGGCCCAGATTGAAGGACAAATAGGAACACGTGAAGTTCATGCTTTTGGTGCATGCATGGATCAGTGAAGCAGCAAGATATGATTTTCCTTTCTGAAAAACGAGGTAGGCAAGCAAATGCATTTTATATACTGTGCCAGGAACCTAAGTTTATACAGTAAACTCTCCTCTTTAGTGCTTCCTTATAAAAGAGTCCTCCCTGATCAGCTCACCTGTAGCCTTCCCAAAGCCTGACATTGTGCTTTCCGGTCATGGTCATGTTTGCCTTTAAGATAAGAGTGTTTACTGAGGAAATATCAACTCAGAAATTTCTCCTGTGGAGAGACTTTTTCAAGCATTAGGATATAAACAACTGAAAACGTACAGATAATAAGACGGGCATGCATTTCCGTCTCATCACTCCTGCTCTGTCAAGTTATCTAATGTGAAATAAGAAGTTCATAAAGACTAGGGTGGAAGAGTGTTGGTCAGTCAGGGGGAGGGGACAAAGTTCAGTGATATTTAAGCATTTCAATTTTACTAAACATAAATGGACCCTTGATATGTTTGCTTCAGTATTCAGGTCCTTGCCTCTTTCTCATTCTATTATTTGTATTATTGATGATATTTGCTTCCATTATATAATTTATCAAAATTTTATGTATGTACTTATGTGTGTGTGCATGTATATACACTTGTGTCTACATTTTCAACAATTAACACAATTCCTGAAACATTAGAAGAGCTCAGCAACCACATTTGGAATAAACGATTTAAGAAAATTTAAGTGAAAATGTTACTTCCGCATGTTGTAAAGGAAACGTATTTCCAAAGCCAAGCAGAAATGCAGTCATGGTTCCAATGAGCTTTCTCTTGGGGCATCACGGCAATCTTAAGGGACCCTTCTCTTCTATCTCAACACGATCCCAGGTTGTGACACTGTGGAGTCAGGAGTTAAATAATCCAGAGAGCACTGAGCTATGTAAATGTTTTCTCACTCAAAAACAGTGGAAAGAATAACGCACCAGAATCAGGCATGTTTGGGCTAAGTGCTAAAATTTATACTGTTTGGAAATCCAACCTTCAGATCACGCAGAGGGCAACGGCATTTGCTGAGTCTACTGGAGTTTGTCATGGCTGCTCTAAAAGCCGATGGCTAAGATCAGGGGGTGGGAACCGCCTGAGGCACACTTCTGATGGAGAAGTCTCTGAATGTGAGTAATGGCTGAACTGACACGTTCAAAATAACCAACACCATCACGCTAATGCTTTCAAAGATAGATCTGCAGTAAATACAGTTTGGGCGAGACAATTTCTCAATGCAAACTGAAGGGAGTGCACATGTACGTTGGGTTTTAAAATACCTGAAACTGAGTTCAATCGTTTTCCACTGCAGGCCTCTTGACCTTGCCACCGTAAACCCAGATGAAGAGTCAACATTACAAAATGAATTCTCCGCCTGCGTCTTTCCTGGCCATAATACTCAGCCGCCTGTGCTCTTATTTTCTAACCTATTCTTAACCTTTCCATTCCAGTTTATCTTATTTGCACTATAAGCCTGCATTGCAGTCTCCTAGATTCTGGCTCAATTCCTTGATTGCATTAGAGATTTTCCTGCCAGAGACCCTGGATTACTGTGAGCAACCTACCTCAACATGATCATTTTTCTACCAAACCTCCAAAAAGTGCTTCTAACTTAAGAGAGCCCATGGCTGGTCCTACTCAGACGTGGCCCACCTCAATTTCAGGAGCAGGACCCAGACACACATTTTACACCACAACGCCCTTGCTTTCATTTGTAGTGCAAGTGGCATTCAAATTCGAAGCTGAACACTTTGAAGTCTGCTAGAACAAGAGGCTCCTTAATGAACTGAGCTGTAACTCTGGAGTGGTGTACTCTCCCTTAGAGTTTAACATGGATTCTTTTCTAAGGTCAGTCTTGTTTTTGGCTTTTTACCCCTGGCTGCACAAAACACTTTTTCCATTTGTTTTGTCACATGCTAATAAAGTGCAGACTCCTTAACTAAGATGCCTGTGTCTGGTAGTGTCCTTTATTTATAGCTTTTCAATAGTAGCAGTTTATTCTCATCTAAGAACATTTGTGAGATCAGTTTCCTGTGCCCAAAGAACCTTAAATGTTCTATTTAAGCACTTGCATATTCAGCTCATAGACTGTTGTCTTGAAAAAAAAATCCTGACCATGCTTCCCAAGAAGTATTTTTGTTAATCTCTCTAACACCTTTCCTAAATTTGTCTTACTTAGTCTTCATCACCATGTGAAATTATAATCTCAAATGCAACATCTTTGAAGGTTGGTATATTTGTTGCATCATTACGTTTCTGATTCAAATTTTTTTTGTTAAATGAAAAAGTAAAACTCACAAGAAGATAGAGGTTAATATTCTATTACAGAGAAAAAAATAGTAAAATGGTTTTTATATTATACTTTGAATTATGTGTATCAGAAAATTATTTTCTCAGATACAAAAATATTAGCATATTTGTTGAATAGTATGGAAAACTTATGAGAAATTATTGGTGTGTGATTTTAGGATTGTGAGAGGTATATAAAGTAAATTAACATGTGTGCATGTTAGTATTGTTTCTCAGAAAATAATATGTCTTTTTCTTGTGACAATGGGCTATAATTTACAGCTTTGTATATTTCTACTATGATACACTGCTGCTTTGAAAAGTAGTTTTCATCCTGTTCTTCCTTAGACTCGGTATTCTATGAAGTTCTCTCAGCTTCAGTCATTTCCTGGGTTATATTTGGTTAGCATCTGATACTCTACAAACTTTTTAGGTGAAAATTTCAGAGATTCCTATGCTTTAAAACCCTTTTTAAATTCCATCAATTAATACTGGCTCTAATTAATAATACATTGCCAAATGAACAATTGTTTATTTGTAAACTTAAGCTTGATTGTTAGACCTTGAGATTATTATTGTTTATATTAGGATAGTAAACTGAGACTTCTTTCATTAATTATGTCAGAATAACCAAGGTGGAGGGTGAACATGTAGACTTCATGCTGCTGATGGGTTACTGCAGGTTGTGTGAAGCCATGATACATAAGTCTTAGGGCTTATAGACCTGAGGAATCTAACAATTCTCCTATAAACATGATGGAGAGAGGAGAAGTGCAATTTCATTAAACTGCATTTTTATTCATCTTGAAGAGAGCTAGCAATCCTACCTGACTTGGCTACAACATGTGTGCCTCAAATGTATCCGACAGGAGGTTTGTTCAAATGGACTTCTAGCTATATTAAACGCTTTTATAGTTCATGGTAAAAAAAAGAATGACAAAAATCCTAAAGGCTAAAGAGAAAATTGTTACCAGATGTGGGTGCTTTTGCCTCTCATCCCAGCACTCTGAGGTTTGGGGTTAGTCTGGGCTACACTGGGAGCTCAAGGCAAGCCTAAACTGCAAAGCAGGACCTTGTCTTGATAAAACAAAATATAAAAAACAAACAAAAAGCCGGTCTCTGTGATCTCATCTGCCTAAAGTGGTAATAACCGATCTTTAATGTGTCCAACAGTATTCTTAGTGTTTTCATCTTTGTATGCATGTGATTCTCCCCTATCATCACTCTCACATTGAAGGTGGTAGTAGCGGTCTCAGGAGCGAATGAGGAGCTTGCGGGTTTTGAATACGGTGATTAAGCAGAACAGCTCTGCCTTGGTGGGAACCCAGGAGGACTGGCCCAGGAAACTTATTGCACATCTGCAATGCAGAGCTTGCTCATTCCAAAGTCCACACGGTGGGCGGGGATGCACGGCACCTTGCACCTTGAAGGGCTTTGCAGAAGGCAGAATCAAGGAAGAGGAAAGCATAAGACCCAGAGATAGAGAAACTCTGTAAGTTAGTCATGAATTCTGTGACTCTGACCAAATTATGATTTATTAATAAATGCGGTGCTCCATGACTAGAGGTGTGCTCTGCACATTAATACACACATTTATTCTCTATGCTTCTAGTGTCTCATGGCTCAGTGTACAACTTACTCACAGTTGTTGGTGCCCAAGAATATTATGACAGGCATATGAGCCAATGTTGTGTCTCACATATTTTCTATATCGCATAAACCTAACATAAGAGAGTCCCACAAAAAACCTTACCAAACTAGTTAAGCTTTGACCAGTTAAAAGGATTTATGAAGTTACATCAGGGAAAACATTTCATGTAAGATAGTGCTTTAATAGTCAGAGATGACAAAAACTCAGAGCATGTCAGACCCTTTTGGATCATGGGAATTCAAAGTCGGTTTAGGACTAAATCATGCAGCAGAGATGATGGGAAGGGTGAGAGAGGAGAGCTTTGCTCAAAGGGTGGTCTAGGTGAACATTAGGATTATATGTGCCTCTGGACTTCTGATTCTGCTAATTTTAGAAAGACAAAAAAACTTTTAAAAATGATACATTATATGGTATGAGTTGGATGTGGGCAAAGGTTAGCATACATTGACACACATTCTTTGCGGTAAAATAAAATAACTTCTAGTAGAGCTAGATTGTTGGTAATAAAAAGCCTTTTCAATATCCTCCAAAAGGCTGTTCATAAAATATCCACCAACAATCTATTAATGTTAATCAATAATTCATTAAAAGTCAATGACAGACAAATTACTTTAAATATGACCATCTCAAAGGAGTCAAGTTGTTATTAAGTTACTCATTCAAATCTCAACTTGTCACAGGGTTCTAAACCTAACAAAATACAACCATGAACATTCCTGAAATGTTCGTGAAAGCATATTTACTCAAAGACTTTCTAGGTATTTTGTTTGCTATGTTTGCTGTGTTAGTTCTGAAGTTTTGGTCATCAGAGTAAAGAAGTATGCTAAAGTGAGAAAGATGTCAATCTTTCAGAAGTACAATTTTAGTTTGACCCTTAAACATTACTACATAGTAACAGTTGGTTAGCGAATGCCATGTAAGAATAGCTCAAAAAAAAAATCAATATTCTAATATTCTATTCTCTACCTCTCTTCTACTGCAAAATAACCCCTGGCACAAATTTCTAAGTAGAAAGCAACACTTTTATTTACAAAATTGCTGAATGCATAGTGTATTATTTCAAAATAAGTATATAAATGCATGTCTTATTTAATTTACTCACTAAAATGAATACTAAGCCATGGTCATAAAAATTGGCAGCAGACAGAATAACTTCCTCAATTAAAATGGATTCAAGGAAACACTGGGGTATATAGAAAAGAAAATGATGAGTGTGAGTTAACAGAAGTATGAGTTAAATATTAAATTTAAAAAGCATTATCTTAAATATGTAATATATTTTTGCTATATCTAATATAATTGTATGAAATCCCTCTGGTATTACATATACATACTTAACTGTAATACATTAATATGTACTGTAAACATACTATTGCATATATCCAATGTATATTTCCATACATGTATGATTCATTATTATATATAAAATACATATATATGCGTATATGAATTAAAGACTATTTCTCTTTATCTGCACGTTTTCTGGAAGATAACACAAGTTGGATTTTTTTGTAAACATTCCTATTATAATTTTACTCACTTTATGTAAAGGTAATTCCATCTATGAATTTGATGTGTATCTTGTCATTTAATCTATATTTACAATAGGAGATTTTAAACATGTGTTTTATAGTTAAATAATCATTAAATATTATACATATAACTATGATTTTTTTCAATCAAAATTATATAATATAGATATAACAATAGTGATGCAAATATTTTTGTTTATAAATATTAATTTGTATTGATATTTTAAAATACTTGTATAATATATATGAACCACATATGCTAATTGCACTAATAGCAAGCAGCTAAACTACTCCTATTTTTTAACATTAGCAGTACTACACTTAGAGCCTTTGCCCTTTCTTGCAGGTAGATTCAAATAAGCAGAGTTTCAGAAACACATATTAAAAACCGGTTATATCAATTGCATGTCAGTCACTGCTCACACTTCTTTCTTAACTCATTCGTTTGAAGTTAACACTGGACATTTCAGTTGATACTTAATGCACGTTTATTCATGGTTTTCAAAAAGAATGTCATAGTGAGGTAAAAAAAATGTGTTGTGAACTCAAAGGGACTGAACCTTCAGTAAATTTATTGTAGCAGCAAAAACAAGGAACATTGGAAATCCAGGAAGACCATCAAATATTCATGAATTCTATAGCCATCTTATATGTACTGCACCTGGGACTGCATTAATAAATCAAAGGAGCCGTGAGCATGCTCTCACATTTTTGCTAAAACCGAAGTGTGATGGTTCCCGAATAAACTTACCCTGTCGAGAGCAGCTTTCTCTAGCTCATTTTTGGCTACAGCTAATTTTTGCTCCAGATCCGTGAGCTGTTGGGCCTGTAACACAAAAGGCAAATGTTTTTAGTAAGTTCCATAATTGCCAACTATGTTTTAAGCATCAGTCATAAAAAAACAGAAAAATACATCCCATACATTTTACTTATAATACAGGTTAAAAATAAAGTAGCACAGAGTCCTTTGATCTACATGCAGAAAATGGTATTTCTGAGTAAATCCACACTAAATGTTTCACCCCATTAAAACACCTTTCCCCAAAGATACCTGGAAAATAATAGATTTGTGTCATCAGTTGTGTTTCTACACTGAAATGCATCCTGCTCCTAAATTCACATACAAATCCTAATGCCCAATAGATTTGTGCTTAAAGATAGAGCCATGAGGGATAAGTAAGACTAAAGGAGGTCTTTCGGGTGGTGTCCTGCAGCTTCCCGTAGGATCTGGAGTCTTCTAGGAAGAAAAATAAACGTGACTCTCCTCACGTCCTCCTTGTCTCATTACAAAGTGGAGAAGCCGGGTAGCGACACCATGAGAAGTGACTGTCACCAAACCAGAGTTTTCATCAGTCACCAAATCTGTGGATACCTAAATCTGGGGCTGCGCCAGAATTTCAGAGTTGTGAGAAAGTAAATTTCTGTTAAATACCCAGTCTATCCCATTTTCTTATGGCAACTCAAGTAGCTTCAAACACTAGTATTCACTATATTTCTAATTTTGTCTTTTTGTTCCATTTATCTGTGAGTCAGATCATACCTTTGTATCTTTTCAAACACCAGCACCTTGCTAACCAAAGAAAAGAATGATGACTTCAGATGTGCAGGATGTTTTGTGTAACCCTGTGTCCCCCCTTCCTAGGGATGTGATGCTGGGCAAAGCACATGCCTTTTCTAAACTGGAAGGGACAGTATTTTTCCACACCGTGTAACCACCCTTAAAATGAGAACTAAGAATACTTGACAGCTTCATTATCAGTACAACATAGCACTTGTACCACCTTGGTCATCCGCTATTATTTCATTCCTCCATTCACATAATAATCCTCATATCTTTTCTTTTACGGGCACTGAACTATGCCCTGAAGATTGAAAGTTATTTTTATATTAAAAAAAACAAGCCCTACAAACTTATTATTTACATTTGTTTATTTTTTCCAGTTTGTTGTGGTATAGTTTAAGAGAAAATAGCAAATAATATTTATTTTTAATTAGCTTTATGAATGTTGTCATCCTGTTAAATATAATTTTATTGTAATTTATAATTTAAAACTATTAAACTTGTAATACATGCAAAACCTATTGTCTTCACTGATGGCATAAGAAAGAAATCAAAAACTTACACTGAAAGAGAGAGATAATAAATCTGCATATGCCCACAACTCTTGCCACCAGGAGATTCTGGTTGTGTTTTTGTACATTACTTGGTTAATGACATGCTGAAAATTCTTACTGAACAGAGCTCGTTGTCCAAAATGACACACATAGCCATGTGTGAGCTAAATGAAGTCAATGTATATCATGCAAAAGAATAAAATATATGGTTAATTTATAAACTGTACTTTTAAAAATATATTTATATATGTTATATAGCAAATATTATATGTGTGTAGTCTTCCAAAAATTTATTAACCCTTCAGGAAAAGAAAATTAGCATGATGTTTTCAACAAATGGTGTTACCTACATATGCGGGACCTAAAGGATGTGGTATATTGCAGAAAACTCACTAGACTGCCACCCCTTAGAGAAAAAGTTCCGAACGCATGTGCAGAAATCTCAAAGACAAAGGTTACCCAACAAGCATTTTGCTATCCTGGTAAATGTCTGGAAGCGAATAGCCATCACTTTGGGGATATCTTGTAATTGGAGAAGCCAAGGATAACTTGTATTAATCTCATGATGTGGCAATAAATTTAATATTAAAATAGTCACAAGTTTTTCTTTTCCTCAAGTGACTTTCTCATTTTTGGCATCTATCTATCATCTATCTGTCACTTTGTTTATCTATTATCTATCTATCTATCTATCTATCTATCATCTATCTTTCCTTTTCCAAATGTTAATATATTAGCAATTATATACACAGAGGGCATACAGTGTGAGAGGCTGTATTTAGGAATTGCATCCGAAGATTCCATTTTCCTTCCTGCTCTGGCCACCTCTTGGCCATGCGGCTTGCAGCTCTTCCCATCAGAGATTCTGGCTGTGCTTCTGTACATGGCTTGGTCAGTGGGATGAAGGAAACTCTTACTGCACAGAGCCTGCTGAGATAACCTGCTGGCCCTCCTCTGTGAGCCCCGCTGGAGGAGCTGCTAGCAGATGACTAGCTTGTGGCTGTGGAGAGCCGCGCCCCGCTGTCTCCTGGCTGGAAGGAGACTTGCTTGTGATGTATTCATCAGTGATCCTTAGTTTCTGCGTTTGCTTCTTTCTTGGTAAAAGCTATTGGTATAGATACAGGTTATCAAGAAAACTCCTCTCATTCAATTTACTTGAGCAGAAACATAAGTAATAGAGGACACAAACCCTGATTGCAACTTTTAAAAGGAGTTCTGAGACCTTCATGGATCTGAGGAAAAGTGAGGCTCCTGTATACAGATCATATTCAGCTGAAGGCAAGCAAAAAAGACAGGCAGGGCCGGAGCCAAATCATATGGTGATTTATCTGCCTTGTAAAGGTATTATTTGAAATCAGTGACTAACTAGGGAAAATGTGAGAATACCAAAGAATCATATCTGATTCTCATGGATCCCGTCCGACAGAGGCAACTAACTTCTGTCATAAATAAACAGAATCATGTGTGCATAATTCCCTTTTTTTCTACATATGTAATGAAATGCTAGCTTGTGAAGTTGTGCATGGCTCTTCCACATAATTGTCCCCACTTGAGAGAGGCCAACAAAAACAGATGGTAGATGCCAAAATTAAGAGTTTGCATTGAGGCTTGAGAACCAGTCCTTACTTTTTGTTAGGTTTTAGCGACTCGGGCAATTTAATTGACCTCTGAATTTGTCAGTTTTCTTGTCAAAGATGAAGATAATAGTAGAATTTTCCATATAGAATTAATTGTAATGATTAAATGAATTAAACATTTATAAAACACTTAGCAAATGTACACCACTCCTTGATTAGTCATGCGTTTTCTATTTTCTGTTATGTGTACAACAGAGAAAAACCAATATAGCCCTCTAGGAACATTATATCTAGGCAAAAAAAGAAAAAAAGAATTTTGACAGAAATAAAAACTTGATTCAAAACTGTTTTTGACATTCATTAAAATATTTCAATTATTTACATGTTCAGAAACCCTTTGGATCTGGGAAGGCCAGCAAAGAAAATGTGAGAGAGTGAAGATTACAAAAAAGAGCAAGCAAAAATAACCACAATAGTTTCAGATTCCAGCACTTTTGATGACACTGTTGGTCCCACTTTTTAAATGATCAGATGCTGGGTTAGGTCAAGCACTGTGTTCATATTATGCATAGAAAGGTTTTGTGAATGTTTATCGATTTTAAGACAAGGAATTTAGATAGAAAATTATTTTAGTTTTAACTTAACAAAGTTACACATACTATAGAAATGATCTATGCAAGTATAGCCTTTTGACAACGTTAAACAGAGAAATTGCACAATAAAACTAAGGTTACTTCAGAGAATCCATTAGAGATCCAACAGTGCTTTTGACTGGCGTTCTGTGACCTAATGATATCTCTGAGGGGACTGTTTTCAAAGTAGCAAACACACTTTGCACCCATGAGGTTTAGCATATCTGTGAGGGAAAATGCGCTTGAAGGTCCAGTCACCAAACGAGACTAAGATTGGTAAACAGGAAGTGGACGAAGCAGAGCTTGGGCTTCATCGGGAACCAACGTTCTCAAAGGATGAACCCAGGTCTCCTGCTGACGCAAATCATACCCCACACTGGGAGCCTCGGCCTTCTGATAGGTCCATTTCCCATGGGAGCTTTACACTTTTTGTGCCAGAATTAAATTATCATTCTGAATTTACTTTTAAAAATTATGGAACTTTTGCCCTTCAAGGTTGTATAGGCTATGGAAACGCTGGAGCTTGGGAAACAGCACATTTGGAATTGGAACCTAAGCAGTCCGGATCTGCAGCTGAAATCCCTGAAGATTTTTTTAAGCCAAGAAGAAAATGAACTGATAAAATAATGCTTTTCATAACTAGACCAGATGCCCTTGATTCTCTGTGAATGGGTAATTATGACAATGAATTTTTATGTAAGATTCAATTCTTCTTTTAGTACACATAAAATACATATCCCTTGCTCATCAGTACTAAAATAGAAATTTTACATAGTGCTTATGTGATAAAATGTGTAAAAATCACCATATCACCAAATGTACACCAAATTTTACCATACAGTTAAAGAATAAATATCTTTAAAGGTTTTCTGACTCTTATCCCTTCACTAGTAAAAGTTTAAGGATGTAATACCAAGATAAACTTTGACTCTGAGGCTATTTGGTATAATTTTAACATTAATGACTGCAAACAATCCTGAGAGATATGGATTTGAATGATCAAATGTAAGGATTAATTTTCAGCCCAAAATCACATGATGCAGTTTAAGCCTGGTCATCAGTACTTTAAAACATGAATTTCAATGTATTGAACTATATAGTTTCAGGAGCTTTTAAGAAGTAAGTACAGAAAATTTTCAAGTTTACTATTTTTGTAAGTAAAATCATATTGTGAACACATGGGGCATAAATGCATGGGGCAGTCACGGCTACTCAAAGAAAATATGTCTTGCTTAAGTTTTTAAATTTTTGGTTTCCTTCTCCCCAAAAGAACACCTGCACTTTGGGAGAGATGGCTTCACAGTTTCTGGGAGGTCTCAGTGCTCAGTTTTGGTGATGGGGGTCCAAATTCTGATAGAAATCATTTCATTTCAACTCCCTCCATTGTCACATGATTGTGATTGGATTCAGGGACTGCACTGATTTCAGGGCAAATATAAAAAGATAACTACTGGTGGTTACTAGCATTAAAGCTATACTTTTTCCTCATCTAAGTGAAGATATATTATGCTCAATCTTTCTCTTTGTATAAGTGTGTGCAAAATTTAGGTTTAAACTCATATATGCATAATTACTAGTATAAAAATATACCAACACTGATCTAGCACAAGACAAAAACAGAAATAGTAAATATTTATATAGCAAGCTATCTATTTATTCAAAACATGTTTGAAATCAATTTAGTCTTACATCTTCAATTAAAGAGAGCAAAAATTTTAGCTTTTGAAGTTAATTCTAGTTATATATTTGTTGTTTTTCTATTTAAACATAAAAGGTTCAAATCGTCTTTAGATGCAGCCGTAACCAATAGGGTGCTAGTCCTTCTCTCTTCAACAGCTCTGAGCCACTTACACTGGCTGTGAATCTAGACCTATGGGCACCTCACTACCTGCACCAGTTTTCTGCTTGCGGACAATTTCTTAACTAAGGAACAAAGAGTTGTGAGGGCAGCAGATTGCGGAGGCTGCACTGAGTTGTGGAGGCAGAGAGAAGCTTTGGGGCAGATTGGCTGACGGCTGTAAAGTACAAGAAAGGGCCACGGAGAAGAGTGCGGGAACCAGAGACAGGACTAGCAAAGGTCAGCATAGCATATTTTCCCGCACATCCCCCAGTGAAACTCAGTAAATACAAGCATAGTGCGGTGGTGAAGTCCTTCACATGAGGTAAGTTAGTTACCAAGCAAGGTTAAATGGCTGCAAGCAGAACAGAAAGATTCATGCATGCATACTGCTGTAGGATGTTGGAAACCCAGAGAGACACATAAAATCTTGTTAATCCTAAAAAGATCAATAGTACAGCTTTTAGATAAAGCACAGAGAGTAGTGGGCACAGTATTGCCCAGAGGGTGAAATCTTACTTAGTGCTTCCTTTTATAAATACAATTGTAAGCAAATCCACATCTTTCATTCAATTCTTTTCCTAACAACTTGAGCATTTTATTTTCCTGCTGGTTTTCCAGTGCACATATTTTCAAGTGTTTAATAGAATGCTGAAGACATTGAGGTTCTCCTCACATTTCTCTAAGCATGATTTTAAACACTCTTATTTGTGTATCTATTCAGCAGTTGCTTTTGTGCTCTAGTGGTAGAAGGGAATAGCTGTGGTAGAGATCATGTACCTACAAGGACTGAAATACCATGAAATTATGGAAAATGTTTGCTGATTCACAGCCTAGAGTAAAGTGTAAGCAAACTTATCAAAACAGAAAGAGAGAAGACTCGTACCAATGCAATAAGTGAAAAAGGTGAAATCTCAATAGACATTGCTGAAATCTATCTTGCTAGCACGCCAAGAAATTAGTACTTCAGGAAACAGGAGGAGCTTCAGTAAATGGACAGATCCCTGGGCACATAGGAATCACCAAACCTGAACCAGGAAGGTGTAAAAATTCTGAACAATCTAAATAAATAAACAAAAACAAGCCTTCCAACTAGGAAAAATTCAGTATTCATTGCTAAATTCTAGTGAATGTCGGGGAGCTTACAACCATCATCTTCCTCAAGTGTTCTGAGGAAACTGAAAGGAAAAGAATATTCCCATATTCATTCCTCAAGGCCAGCATCCCTCTGATGCCAAACCAGACAATTACACAACTAAAAAAGAAAATGACAGTCCCATCTCTTTAATGAATATAGACACAAACGCTCTCTATATGACTCCAACAAATAGAATGCAACAAATCTCCAAAAGCATCAGACATAAAAACCAAGTAGATTTCATCTCAGGGACCAGGGATGGTTCAATACATGCAAATCAATAAATGTCACACACTACTTACACAGAAGCAAGTTCAAGCATTTGTTACCGAGAACTGGTCCTTTATCTGCACTGATAAAGAAAAATCTAATCCTATAGAAATCATTTATCATAACCATTTAAATACACAGTGATAGCTTGTATGATTTGTATACAACTTATAGCAAAGAAACATGGAGATTATCATGTAGATAAGTGAAGAGTTAATTTCAACACATGTACGATTTCCAATCAGGAAGAAGATTGTTGCTGTTGTTAAGTTGTAATCTAGATGAATTTTATATCATTCTTTATAGACTTTTATTCCATATACTTATGTTTGACTGGAAACCATGCTAGGACTTTCTACTTTTTCTAATACTCTACATAAATTTTTTTTAATTAAAATTCATGAGTCTGCACCAAAAATCCAGAAATTTTCAAGTATTATGAAAATTGCAGCAAGGTTTATTGCTAGGATAATTAAAAATAGAATACTTTTTCCTTCATGTAAAGTGCATATTCTGAACTTCACGTCACATTGTCTATTGTTTCCTGTGATATATATGAATCTCAGTCTAAGATAATACTTTGAGGTATGACCTAGAAGCATCTCATTTTTCTTTACTGTAAAATGCATTAACTTCACAAAAATTAAAATCACTTCCAACTTTCTATGCATCTAGTTTGTCTTTATATTAAGTGTTTCAGAAGGAAGATGTAGCTATGAAAATAGTCCCATATAATAAGATACAAAGAAATTATAATTTTGCAGAACCTGAGATGAAATAATTCCGTAACTTGTGCTTTCTTTTCTGCAAGCAAATAGCATAACTTCAAGGTGTGTTCAAAACTTTTAAGTCCTGATGAAGTGGTCATGTAAACTAATGAGTAGCTTGCTGATTAATGATATAAATTAATACTTATCTCAAATAATTTTGGACTAATGTGTAAAGGGAGAAGTTTGTTGTACTTATCTCTCTAGTACTTTTACTGAGTCACAAATATTCTTTCATACTTTATTGGTTTATACTTTCTGTGTCTACTTTCTTTTCTGAGAATATTAAAACAAACATCACTTTTAAACTATCAGTTTGTAGCAAACAAAGCTGTCAGTTTTTATGGATTGGTATTAAGTGTCCTCCTGAATCCTAATTTGTCAATACATTTTCCCATATTTTACAGATAAAGTTTGTTCTTAAGTTTGTGAAACATAAAGGTCCCATTTGCACACTGTTTGTGGGAAAATCAGTGCAACTACTGTAGAAGCGAAATTATGCAGACTCCTCAAAACTACAAATAGAATCACCCTGTGATCCAGCAATCCTGATCCTGGGTATTTACTCTAATGCTCTGAAACCAGGACATCACAGAGATACCTGAACTGTAGTATTCACAGTAACCAGACGGTTACTGTGATGGTTACTCAACCAAAGTGCTCATCAATAGATGAATGGAGAAAGTAAATGAGGTATAAATATACAATACCCTTTATCTTATAAAAAGTGGAATTCTTGTCGTTTATAAGAACATGTTTGAAATTGAAGAATGCTATGATAAATGAAAGAAAATCAGATACAAAAGGACAAATACTGCAAGATCTGACTAACAAGTGAAATCTGAAACAATGGAACAGAGAAAAGCAGAGCTAAATAGCAGTTATTAGGGACTGATGTTGGCAGGGGGAGCTTTTGAAAGATATTCTGATAGAAATACACAAACCTGAATTAAAAAGAAGTGATGAAGGTTTTGATTTTTCCTTTGATATATATTGCACATCATGGTAAGTATAACAAGAAACAATGTATTGTACATTTTTAAGATACCCAAGAGTAAATCTCACATGCTCTTATCAGAAAAATTGTAAATATTTGAGGTAATGACTACACAAATTAATTTGATTTATTTCAGATAATATTCAAGACCACAGCATAATTTTATATCATCTATATAATTATGCTTCTTAAATATATAAGTAAGCATAAATTTTCTTAAAATGAAACTGTATGAAGAGATAAAAACCTTCAATGTAGATATTCGTATCAAATTGCCTAACTTACTGTAAAGAGCTGTTTTCAATGTGTCAGGGAAAATTGAACAAGATAAGTCCTCAACACATCTACAAATTTTAAAATGCCGTCCTCTGTAGACTTTTAACTTATATATACGTATCATCTGACATGTATTGCTACGTTTTCTCAAGGAACAACTTTTTTTCTGACTCATGTAAAACATTAATCTAGCAGAATTTTATGCTTCCATTCTTTTTTATCTTAATTCCTTGAATTGGCAAGTATTTTAAAAGAAGGACTTTTCAAAAACAGAAACAAATGTGGATCGCTGAAAAACAGTCCAGGGGAACTTCTGTGGTAGGACGTGTGAAATACTTGGCTTTGAAAATCTAGAAAATTACTCAGTCAGAGTCCCCCAAAGACACTCACTTCCTTTCCTTACTTCACTTCTGTTGATATTTTCCTTTCTCCTTATCAGTCTTCTTCTTCCTTGTTCCCTACTTAAAGTAAGAGTTCACCCAAACATTTAGTTCTTTTTCCATTTAAAATCTATCAGTCCTAACTCCATGTTTGCTGTGAAAAAAAATTCCCTTTCAAAAGATATTTTTTAAAAAATGTACACAGTCATCATGTGCTTCTGACTCCTCATAATAAGCCTATAGAAAGCTGACCTCACAGACTTCTCATTATTTATGTTATGATCAGTGGTATATTATATTAGTTTTCAGATTTTTCTGTAAAATAATTAAGCTTCATGATGTATTAAAACAATAAAAATATACTATTTTAAAATTTAAAGGTTAGAAATCCAAAATATGTCTCACTGGACTGAATTTAAGGTGTTAGCACATCTGGTTCTTTTTGGAGATTACACAGAAGGCTCTGATCCTGCTTTCCCAAATCCTACAGGTTGCCTGCATTCCTTGGCTTGTGGTTACATCATTCGAACCTCTACATCACTGAAAGATTGCCTTTCATGTCCTTAATATTCCTAATTCCATCTTTAAAAAATACAATAACATTTGCATCATTCAAATAATGCTGTATAATCTTCCCACTTCAATATCATTATCCTATAAAATTCTACCTGTTTCTTTTGCAACATATGATGATGTATTCACAGGTTCTGGTCAGCAGAATGCAGGCAGTTTAAAGAGGTCATACACTTTGTGTTTGAAAACATTACCCGTCCACTATCCGGAGCACTTTCTCTGCGTGCACTGTCTCAAGCCCTCCTGGCTCTGCACTTTTAGTACACAGGTTTCATTATGCCCTCCCTTCCTCTCTTTCTTGCAGTGCCACAACTGTACGTGTACCTCAGAATATTTGCTGCCTCTAATCTTTCCCTGTCTCCCTCAGGATGCCATTCTGCTTAATTTGTCAACTTAATATCTGCAACTTATGCAACTTTATTAACAAAAACTAAAATGAAACTTTTAATGAGACTTTAATGCCATGACAAAAATACAAATTCTACCATATTAACTTTGATACGTCCTGCAGCTTGTTCATGCGTCTCTCAGAGGTCAGTTCTTTCGTTTGTTTAGCTCAGTGATGGCGATCCTTTTAGACCTTTCACTGATAGCAAGCAGTTCACTGTGGCATGCCGCAGTGACAACCGCATCCCCTTCTACCACTGGTCAGTTAGTGCAGAATGCATCACCTTCTTTGTTAAGAAGCCCCCCAAACAGGCCAAATAAAGAATTCCCTGGGTTAAGACTATGCAGCTGAATTTGAGATGTACATTCTAATAGGTTAAATACCTTGGGCTATAATTCATTGTGTGTTTCATCCCATATAACTTCCTCATGATGCTACGATCTTATTTCACACATTCACAGTATTGATTACAAATGTAATAAATCCTAAGCATTTTACACAGTTCATACTCTCCAAGAGAGAAGCCTTTCTTGGTTTGCTGTGTACATTTTTCTCTTTGTCCTTGTTTGCTTCCTTCTTTCTCTCACATCTTCATTTACCAGTTACCCTTTTCATCACTCAGTGCTGCCACAAGTTATACAGACAACACAACACATAGGAGCTTCTCTGTCTTCACAACTCATGGTTTATCAGGCTCCTTCACAATGTCCATATTAACCACTGGTAGTTCACACAGAGAGACGAGATGATTAGATCACATTCTGTGTAACCATGGACTTTCAGCGTTAGTACAGAAATTACCAGGGTTGGAAAGGCACGCCCAAAGAGGTGTTTTAAGCCAAGTGCCTTATATGATGTCTCTTTGTCCTTCTCAATTGTCCCTTGAATAAGACATGTTATTACACACCTTAAAACTTTTCACATATACCTGTATTGTCTTTCTAGAACTATGGGAAAATTTTTGTTGCCCTATAGTTCTGATCTGCAGCATTCTCTGGATCACAGGTGAAATGCTCAATGTCATGGAGAACAATTTCTGAAGCACAACCTAGTTTTTGCTTCCCTGCTATCTTTTCCGGTGGCATGCTGGACTGTCCCTCACTTGTATTTCCATTAATTGCAATATTCTCCATATAAAATCAGTGTGGTCTGGACATGAACCATACACTCTGACCGTGTTGTGAAGGCTGGACCCAGCTCCTGGGAGCTCTGTGCCTGACAGGCTTCCCGCAGTCAGCGTGGTGAACACTCTGTGACAGGCTGGCCGGGATCCCATAGATTCAGCCAGGCAAGAGACAATGAGCCCAAATCAATTTCAACAGTTTACCAATCGCACTTGAAGCATAAGGAAGATCAGCATGGCTTTGGCAGCTTGTGTTCCTGGTCTCTGGATGACACCTGACCAGGGGTGCCAGATCACACAGCACATTGGCGGTCTCCTGGCCACTGCAAACACAATGTGAATCTCTGGCCAAGTGACTTTGTCATCACAGCTGTGCCTGAAGGAGAAGAGCTACAAGTGGGGAAGTCCCACGCCTGACTAGCACCAGGGTGACAGAAGAACCATTGCTCCCCGGCAGTCTCCCGCAAGATAGGGAGGCAGAGGAGAAAGCCTCTCGTATCTCCCCCATCACAAACTCTACTTCCGACTTCATGGAAAGTAACAGGACACTCCACCAAGACTTTTGCTAAACTGCAGGGGAGCCTGGGCTGTGTGATCTACGTGGAGCTCTCCAAGATTACCGGGTAGTTTTGGATAAATCATTGTGCTCCCACAGATGCTCCCCCTTTCTCTGACAAATGATGATAATGAGCTGCTGGAGCTATGGGGTGTTCAAGGAGACCGACCAGAATGGAGAAGGCAATGCTTGCCCACCAATGGATACAGAAGTCTGTCAATATTTGGATGATTTGCCTGGCTATGCGAATGCTATTAGATCCCACCCCTACTGGTTCCAGTTACTATGGATCCATTGCTTAATATCTCGTGTGCTCAAAACACAACAGGATCCCTGACAATTAAGATTTACATCTGCTTTGCTGTTCACTGAATCAATAATTATCAGAATAGTGCAAGGGATACAGTGAATGCTTGGTAAAAACATTGGATAGATAAAGTAGCAAGCAAATAAACTTGATGCTGATGCCACATATTGGACTAAGACCACACATTTCTTGTCTTCTTCCTGTGCATATACATTTATTGATGTTGCTTTCTGATTAGCTATTGAATCTCAGAACTTAGAGGTAGTTAATAGCTATGGACCATTTTGTATGATCAGAGTCCTCATTACACAAGTCAGAAAACACTCCTTTCGAAGACATCTTATTGCAGTTAATTGCCCTTCTAGCAGGCACAGAAATTGAAAACTTAGCAATACGATGACAGATATGCTGCAATGGGTAAAATTAACCACACATTTTTGTAGATATCAGAATGAAGTTATGGCACTATTTCCTATAGTTCATGTTAATGAGGATTTTCTTGAATGTCAAAGCGCCCCCCTGGATTTGTGGCTTCCCTTCCACCATTTGAAAGCTGGATGGAGCCAACAATTTGTTTTGCTGCCAAGTCCAGCAGCTGCTGGATGCTTACCTTGAGAATCTCTTCAAAATATTTCTTCACTAAGTGACTTTTGTTGGAAGCACCTGATGGGAAAACGTGCACCTGCATACTAGGTTGTTAAATCCCCTACCGGTCTGCAAATAGTTGTGTAATTGTTCTTTCAAGCTGATTTAGCGGGGTTTAGTGGAGACTTTTTATACGTTCCCACAGTTTACTCCCCAACAAATGTGTTGGCCTTTGTTCTCACTTGAATTTGAAACTCAAACTAAAGAAACAGTATGGGAAGTCTACATCCAGGGTGAAGGAAAGCTCAGGGACTATGGGGCCCTGGAAGCATGGGACGCCCAGAGACCAGAGGAGGTGCTCTAAATGCTGAGTCAGTAATGTAAGCTTCTTGTGACTGAATAAAACTGAGCTGCTTTTATAGCACTTTAAATAGCACTTAGTATATGCAAATCAAGCTCCAAGCCTTGGAGGGCTAATATTTAGCATCACAAGTTTTATGCTTTCTAAGTTTAACCATATTTTACTTGAGCTAATTATGACAATGATAAAGCTACGAGTAATGATATAAGGTAACCAGCTCCTAAGCACAGCTCTACATGGAGCAATCATATATTTTGTTGAGTCATTAATGCTTATACTTAAGTCCTCATAATTAGATCTGTTAAGAAAAACAATGAAAAATAATTTAAAAGCCATAGTTTTTGTTGTTCTTTTTCCATTTCTTTGATTAATCTTTTATTGGAAATGATAGCCAGGAATTAGCTAAGCCAGGAATTTAGCTCAGTGGCATAAGTGCCTGCCTGGCACGCTCCAGGTCATGAGTTCGATCCCTGGTACCAGAAAAAAAAAAAAAAGTACAGAGGTCTGTTTTGAAACTTTTATTTTCCTTTTGTAAAATGGGAATATAATATCAATGTAAATTCATGAAATATTGGCTATCTTCCAATAAATATGCTGATATTCCCTTGTATTTGTTATTTTAAATTTTAGAAAATTGTTGCAAGTATTGCAATCACTTAGCATAAGAGGTAAGAGAACCTTAAATGACTCTACAATTGTTATGACCTAAGTTTGTAATAGTATTTCATGACTGGTTCTCGTACACCTGATTTCAAAATCTTCACCTAATTAGCACTACTCAGTGACAAGTTAATAAGCTAATTTTTCTTCCCAATGATTATGATGTGGGGGGCTTTTTCCCATTCCAAAAGACAACTGAAGTGGGCAGTGACAACACTTGCTTCCCTTTCTTTAATCAAGAACCAAAATGGTGAAACTCAAATTTGGGTTTTCACCTTAGATGGGTCAGGAAACCATCACCAACTACACAGAAAGCAAATAAGGAATATTTTCCCGCAGTGACGAGTGAAACCAGGCTTTTGTACCATAGAGTTACACCCCGTCCTCTACGCAGCCTCCAGTATTATTTGTGATTGAGTTAATGGATTTTTCATAGCTTTTGAAACTTCAGAAAAAGAAAGTAGCTTCACTGAGATCTCCTTTTAAAATAATCATACTGAAATATCTAAATCGAAGAATTATTCTCAGACTTAAGTGAAATCATAAATGCAAAAACATTAAAAAGAAAAGACCTAACATAAAAGAAATTGTGATAACAGCTTAGAAGTGTATACCAGCTTTGCATTAGCAGAAATTTATCTTTAAGACTCAGTTATTTAGTTCTTCTCTAAAAACAAACCAAAAGTATTCGGCTTCCATTGGTTGATGTCAGGTATCACTGGCTTCTTTTTGCAGTTAGAAAGGATTCATGCCTTAAATTTATATTTCTCAAATGGGCTGTAGTATTTAATTGCATTTCTGTGTAGCTGTCACTTCATTTTGTCAAATTAGCCTCTGTGGTGTTCCCATGTCAGGATCACAGTCTCACTCTAATGAGTTCAAAACTAAGTAATTGGTAAAAGAATATGTCTCTTCTAAATGACATTAAAACAAAAACTGAACATGGAAAAATCATTTTAAAGCCCATAACTAGATGCTGTATAGTAATTGCTCCTCTCCTTCTATGTCTTTTTCTTCCTCCTTTCCTACTTCCTGCATTACTCTGCCCACTATCAGTTCAGCTATGAGTCAAGATAACCATTCATTGGTAATATCTGTAGTCACGTGCTTCTTGTGCTGACATCTGTGTATTTCCCCACGCGTGTACTCACACATCCGTCCATTGTCCATCAATTCATTCATTCAACTTTCCATTCATCAGTCTACGTTTTATGCATCTATCCATTTATCTCCCCAACTCGGTACCATGGCCAAATATCATAGCATGGAAAAGTGGACATTTGCAATGTGAGTTTATCCCAGAAAGAAATGGA
Organism: Dolichotis patagonum; assembly: GCA_004027295.1. Lineage (NCBI taxonomy): Eukaryota > Metazoa > Chordata > Mammalia > Rodentia > Caviidae > Dolichotis > Dolichotis patagonum. The sequence continues at coordinate 47,331 of PVJX010009429.1, forward strand.
GGTGACTTTATTTCCTTCAGTTAAGTAATCAAGAAAGTTTGCAACCTATTTCCAGAGAATTTTAGTCATTTCAAATTTATGTTTCTCTACACACTTAAATTATGATCCCTTACGTCAATGTCATTGTGTGAGATAATCTCCAGTTTTCATCCTGGAACTTTTATAGCAGACATGCAAATTTTGAACCTGGTGTTCACTGTCTTGAACAGGTTACAAGTGAGTGGAATGCAAATCCACCATCTGAAGAAGGACACAGCAGAGTTCTCCCTGAAGGTAATGTTTTTCAGGTTTTGTCCACATAAGAAACACAAAATTTAGTGTGAGTTTACAGTAAAGGGCATAAACTTTATATATTCAACAAATAAAGAAAGCTTCAAGGGCAATATAGCCAAAATGTTTCATGAATGCACTCATTTATCTGGTATAAGCCCTGATGTGAGGAAGAAGAAAAGTCATGTAATATGGAGTTCTTTTGTGTTTGTCTAAAGAAACCTGTAAGATTCTCTCTCTCTCTCTCTCTCTCTGACTCTCTCTCCCTTTCTGTATATTGTGTGGCTTATGGTTTATAAAGATCTGGTAGCCTTACAATTCTTCTAACAGAAAGAGAACCAGCAGAGCAGAAACTATGCCAGGTGTCACAATGCTACAGGCATGTGTGAGGTCACACCAGGAGCAGAGTAGGATATGGGACAGATTGAAACTATTCCTCAGACTGCACAAGGAGTCACCAAAAAAAAAAAAAATTGCTTCAATGACACATTGAACTTAAGTGTGGATTTTGGAAAACTGTTTTAGAAGGACAATTCCTTGAAAGCAAAGGTAATAAATAAAATCATATCGATCCTTGATGATCTAAAAGATTATGCATTTCAAATGTTAGGTACCTGCAAGGGAGAAGAAACAAGAAATGTCTAGGGTACTGGTACCTGGAGACATGAGACGAAAGCTTCAGTTCCGCAATTATATTAATACAGGGTGATACCTGGATATAATGGCCCCTCACTGACTTAAGGTGAACTTCTAACCAAGAAGTCCTTTAGGAAAATGGAGAGATGACGCCTGGAAAATCAATCTAAATGAGGAAAACAAGGGATAAAATCTTAGCAGGAACATCAGAGGGTAAGTAACATGAGTGAGAAAGAGATTTAGAGTAGTGAACTCACTATAAAAATAAGTAGATGAACAAGTAAACTTTAACAAAAATGAACATTCAGAGGAAGAAATCAGAATTGAGATCTGCTACAAAATAATATTTTAAAAGCCCAAGAAAACACAAGAGAGGAGGCAAGGATATAGCTCAGTGGCATAATGCTTACCTGGCAAGCATACACACCAGTGTTCAATTCCCAGTACAAAGAAAAAAAGGAATATAACAACTGAACAGAGAGAAAAAACAAAAGAAAACCAAAAGCTAGGCGATTGAAACCATCTCTGAGCCTACACAGATAGCAGAAGTACAAAGTGTTTTACATGTGTTCAAGAAAATAAAGTAAGAGTTATATATTTAAGTAACCATAGGAAGAGGGTTAAATGGAGAGAAGATGGCACTGTTTTAAAGAATATTGAAATCATCGAGCTAGATTATAACAATCAAATAGAAATAAAACAAAACAAAACACACCCAACGCTGTATTCAAGCTGGATGAAAAGTACATTGAAAAATGAATGATAAGTGAGTAGGGATTACGCCCTTGGGGAACAAGAAAATGAAGAAAAATCAGCAGAGTTGTTAAGAAATGTAGGCCAACCCTAGGCCAACACTAGGCCAACACTAGGCCAACATGTACAGAATAGAAATATCAGGGGTGAAGAAAAACGGAGGCAGGAAAATATTTGCAGAAATAATGAGAGCCCCAAATTCCAGCATATGAAAACAAAACATACACATTCAACAGGCTCAGGAATTTTCAAACAAGATAAACAAAAGGAGATCACAGGCAAGATATGGAAAGGCAGAGAGTAAAAGAATGTTTGTTTTGCCAGCATCAACAGGAAACTAACCTAGGAGATACACAGAAATCACCACAGGGGAAGCAGAGGCTGGAGGGGTGAGTCACAGCCAGTGTGAAGGGAAGAGAAACCGGCACCCAGGATTTTTATACCCAGAGAAGTCTAGCCAGCAAAACAAGGACAAAATAAGCACATCCAAAGATCAACAAGCACGAAGAGTTTGCAGCTAGATGCCATGCCTCTTAGGGAACCACTAAAGAAGTTCTTTAATCTGTGCCAAGTGACAGAAGGCAACAGCAGAAGTACAGGTGGAAGAGAAAAGGTACACTGTGCAAGGCACATGCATAGTTAGTATTAACACAGCGTGATTGCAGGTCTTTCTCCTTTTTTATTTTACATAATTTAAAAGACTATAAAACTTTGTAATTATAATGTATAGAATATGTTTGACAATAAAAGCAAATAGAGGCAGGAATAATGGCGCACACTTCTAATCCCTGCACTTGGGACGCTGAGGCAGGAGGACTGAGATAAGCTAGGCTCATCTGAGGACTGAGATGAGCCAGGCTAAACTATATAGTGAGAACTTGTGTCAAAAAAACAAAAACAAAAACAAAAAAACAACGACTCGGACAAACAACACTAAATATTGACTTAGAAAAAAGCTGAATAGCAGTAATAAAAGACTCTACATTTTGAATTCACAGGAAGAAATAAAAAGATTTCAAAATGTAAAATGCTGTTAATATAACACAGTTTAAAATTATAGACTGAATATTTCCTTCCTTTAGATTATTTTTAAAACACAAAAGATAATACACATAGTCACAAATGTGTAAAGTCATTAAAAATAAAGGGTGGAGCTGGTCAGAGCCACATGGGTGAAAGGCTTAGATACTTCCCTGGAAATGTCAGCATAACCTTAAAGTATGTGATAAATTAAGCCATGTAATGTAATCTCCAGTAAAAGCATTAAAACAGTTCAAAATACAATGCAATATACATAATATAAAGTAAAATACTATGCCAGCAATGAACAATACAAAGAAAGCAAAATATTACTAGAGAAAGGAAAAAACGTGAGATTATTGAAACAGAAATGAGATTGATATTCATAAATCCCATTATACTAATTGCATCATTAAATGTAAATATACTAAACAATCTAAACAAAAGGCACAAATTTACAAGACTGGATAAAAAGCAAGAACTGAGTATAATTATACAGGGTTATTCATAATATCTAAGAAGTAGAAACCATGTAATTTCTCTAGTCTGACAAAACAATAAACAAAATGTGCACATCTATCTTATAGAACATTATTCAGCAATAAAGAGAAATGAAATATCAGAAAATGCTACATGACAAAATCCTGGAACAAAACACTAAACATTATGTGATTCTATTTATAGGAAGTTCCTAAAATCTGAAAACCTACAGCGATAACAGTGAGAATGGGGGCTGTAGAAACGTCAGGCAGCGCCTGGCCCTTGGATACTCCTTGCGGTGATGAATATGTTTTAAATATGGGTTCTGGTAACAGTTACACCAGTCTGTGGATACAGTCAGATCCTTGAATAGGGTATTTAAAATGGATAGATTTTTTTTCTCAGATGAAATACAAATGGCAAAGAAACATATGAAAAAATGTTCAAGATCATTGGTCATTTCAAGAGATATAAATTAAAACAACAGTGAGATTCCATCTCACCCAGGAAGCATAGCTCTCATAAAAAAAATCAACAAATAACAAATGTTGGTGAGGCTATGGGGATAAAGGAACCCTTCTCCACTGTTGGTGGGAGTGTAGACTGGTGCAACCACTGTGAAAATCAGTGTAGAGACTCCTCAAAACTTCATGATTAGAGGTCCGATTCTACCCAGCTATTCCCCTTCTGTGTATCTTCCGAGAAGAATTAAAAACATCATACCACAGGGATGCATGTGTACTCATGTTTATATCAGCAGTTTGTATCAGTTTGCAGTAACTAGATCTTGGAAACAACTCAAATGACCACCAACTGAGGAACTGATAAAAGAGATGTGGTATTTGTGAATAATGTACTGGTCAGCCATAAAGAAGGGTAAATTTGAGACTTTTATAGATAAATGGATGTAACTTGAGACCATACACATAAGTGAAATAAAGTAGACTCGCATGTATAAACATTGCATTGTCTCCCTAGTGAGAAGCTGAAAGAAACCTTACATATAAATATATGTAACTATACATATAAAACTTTCTATATAGCAAAGATAGTTATACTACTAATTTTTCTTAGTTTATCAAAAATAAAGTTTTGTGTTAATATTGTAATGTTTGGATAATTAAATACTGATATGTTGTACTCTGAGTATCTCATTTAAAAATAACAATGTTCAATGTATTAAACATTGTACGCTCTAATTATCTTGTTTTGAAATTTTGTAATTTTTTCTCTTTAAAATAAAAAAAAACTACTATTGAAAAAAATGGGTGGATTTCATATTACATGATCTGCATACTAATAAAACTATCTTTTTAAATTAGAGAGAATTAGGTTTTTTTTTTTTTTTTTTGGTGCCGGGGATCAAACTCGCAACCTCACACTTGCCAGGCAGGTGCTTAAGCCACTGAGCTAAATCCCAGGCCCTAGAGAGAATTAGTTAAGGGAAGAAATCTGACAAGTCATGTCATTCATGAAAAGAAAATTAGAATTGGGTGAAAAGACACAAAGTTAAGAAATAGCACCCAGTAACTGAGGTTGGTGCGAGTGAAATAATTAGAGGATTACACGGGGATCCTTGAAAGAGACAAATTGGTTGAAGTGATTCCTGCAAGAACTGCACACATGACGGCATGGAAGCGGGAGGGAAAATGAGCAGATTTGGGATTTAATGACACACCTCCTCTTCCCTGAGTGTGGAAGACAGCGTGGGGAGGAGGAGCAGACCGAGACTGCGAAGAAGTGCAGAGTGGGAGCTTCGGGAGAGAACTGAGGATGCTGAGACATCTCCAGAGGAAAACCGTAACCTCCCTGAGAAGTTACAAATAAATGTGCGCTCGTGTTGGAACCACCTCACCGTGCTTCACTGCAGGCTCTGAGTCCCAGAATCAGGAAGACCATCTGATCCTTCCGCCCAGGCTCCCATTACACAGACCGCAGCAGGAGCGAGAAAGGTGTGGGTAGGGTGACTTTTGACATCCAGTTATACCTCTAATCTCTAGGACTGGCAAATAGCAGTCTCTTCAGGGACAGGTGCCTCCTGCCAGTGGCATCTGGCAATTAACACTGAAGTGTGGTTTCCAGCTTGGAAAGAATTTAGGATTTCACTGCTCAGATTTAAAGAGAACTGGCATCTGCTTGTGCTGCTGTTTTCCACCACAGGGTACTGGAAAGCCAAACTGCGCACAGAGAGAGAGGAGCAGGTCAGGGGCACTAAAGCTGGATCTATTCCTATTAATACTGAATTAAATGCACGAAGGTTTAATACGCACTGAAGCTGGAAGCCTCTGTCGTGCAATGTGATGCCCTCCAATACCTACTGAGGCCCATCTTTCAGTTCTGGCTGGGGTCTCAGACTCTTCCCAGTCACTACTAGCTCCTGTCGCTATTTGTTGACTTGAAAAGCTCCACCCTTTCATGCTCAGGCCACTGGGTCACACTGCTGCATTTGTCCCCTAAGAGCCTTCCCCAGTTTTTGTCCCTGTTGATTTCAATGCTCCACTTGTGGTCGGAATGTTTTAGTCTTCCAATCGTGGCCTCAGCCAACAGAGCAATAGTGGGTTTTCTGGTTTTTCTTCTCTAGACTCTACTCATGTCAGAATGTTTCATACATACAGACATACATTTATGAACTCATCAATCATATGAATTTACAAAAGCAATGTAATATTTAAAAGCATGATCATGGGTCTTGAAGTCAGAGTACTTTAATCTTTTAGAGCCATGATTGCTGAAACAAAATCTGGGGCTGGTAATATTATGAGTTACCGTAAAGCAGTGTGTCTCCAACTTGTGCATGCTAAAAATATCTGAAGAACTTCACAAAGGACTTATGCCACGGTCCTAGCCCCAGAAACTTTTATACAGTTGGTCCAGAGTTTTGCTGAGGCTTTGAAAATTTTGAAAGAACTCTCTATAATGCTCACATCCAAGCAAACCAGAAGGGTTATGGTAGGATTGAAGGCGATGATGAACATAGTGTGTAGCATGTCACCTGCTCAGAGTAAGTACTTACAATAGTTACAGTTATTACAGAATTTTTAAAAGTGGAAATGCCATAACTTACTAATTGTGTGCAAACAATTTAGATGTGTTACATAATATAGATACATAGATAATGAATGCATGATGTTGGGGAAATAAATTACAGTGGACAGGTGTTAGATTAATGTCATCAAAATGGCAACTTCTCACCCTATGGTGAAAGGTTTCTGGCACAAAAAAGCACTTTGGAATACATCATACCAAACTGGGATTAGAGGGCACAGGAAAATGTTGGGCATAAATGTGTTCTCCCTGACTAGAAAAGGAGCAAATGAGGAAGATGGAGGAGGAGGAAGTGAGAAGGGACAGGAGTTAACATCTAGGAAGCATTAGTACCTCACTAGGCAATGCATAAAACTGGGAGCTATCTCAGTTTCACAAATGAAGCTGAAAGATTCTGGAATTGGAGCATGTTCCCAAAATCACTGTGGTAGTTGGAAAAGCCATAGCTGATTTCTATTTTTTTATATTGAAGTTTATTGGTATAATTTAGGTATACAGAATGACTACATTTGTGATGCATAATTTTTAGCTGAATATATTATATCTGGATTCCTCTTCTCCCCTTTTCCCCTTTCCCATCCCCTTTCCCCTCCCTGTTCACAAAAATTAGTTTTCATTTCATCCTTCTTTTCACATTTTTCTTTCCCTTCCTTCCTTCTCCTCCCCTTCTTATTTCCCTTTTCCTTTCAGTTTCTTATTTAACAATATCCATTGTACATTGGTGTTCTTATTTACATTTTTAGTGTCTCACACTGGAGAGATAAGGCATGTCTGATTTATTTCACTTGTGATTATAGTCTCAAGGTTCATCCACTTTGCTATAAACATATCCATTTTATCTTGTTCATGGCTGCGTAATACTTCATTGTGTTAAACAAAACACATTGGTTTTACCCATTCATTGGTTGATGACCATTTGTGTTACCGTCAAGATTTACCTATTACAAACAGTGATGCTATAAACCTGGGTACAACTATATCACTGTGGTATGAGGCTTTAAATTTTTCTGGGAATATACCCAGAAGAGAAATAGGTGAGTCAAATGGGACTTCTAATCCTAGTTTTTTGAGATATTGCTATACTGATTTCCACAGTGGCTGCACCAGCCTACACTCCTTCCAACAGTGGAAGAGGGTTCCCTTTCCCCATGGACCTGTCAACATTTGTTATTGTTTTCACGATAATAACCATTCTTTCTGGAGTCAGATGAAATCACAGAGTTGTTTTAATTTGTATTTCTTGAATGACCAGTGATGTTGAATATGTTTCATATGTTTCTTTGCCATTTTTTATATAGTTCTGGAAACTTTGTCCAGAGCAATTACACAAGAGAGAGAAATAAAAGGATTAACAATAAGAAAAGAAGAAGCTAAATTATCATTATTTGCAAGTGATGTGATACTCTACATAGAAGATCCCAAAGACTTCACCAAACGATTTCTAGATTTAATAACCAAACTCAGTAGAGTAGCTGGATACAAAGTTAATACTCAAAAATCAATAGCATTACTGTACCAAGCAACAAATTCACAGAGAGAGATAAATTAGGGAAATTACACCTTTCAAAATAGCATCAAATAATGAAGTACTTAAGAATGGGTCTACAAAGAAAGTGAAAGTTATTTACTTTGAAAATGAAAGTATCTGAAAGAGGAGATCAAAGAGTATATCAGAAAATAAAAAGATATCTCTTTTTCTTGGGTAGGAAGAACCAACATAGTGAAAATGATCATATACTCCCTAAATTACTATATAGATTTTATGCTATTCCTATCAAAACACCATTATCATTCCTCACAGAACTACAAAAATGTTCTAAAGTTCATGTGGAAACAAGAATCCTAGTACAGCAAAATTCTTGGCAACAAAGACAAGGCACGAGTCACCACAATCCCTGACCTGAAATTATGCTACTGAGCTACTGTGATAAAAACAGCATGGTACTGGCAAAAAATGGAACTAGGGATCAATGGAACAGAGTAGAAGATACAGAAACTACTCCAAACACACTCCTCAATCTTACATTTGACAATGGCTCCAAACATACTGACTGGAAATAGCCCTTTCAATAAATGGTGCTGGAAAAACTGGCTCTCAGAATGCTGAAAACTAAAACTAGACCAATGTCTCAGCATGTGCTAACCAAAATCAAAATGGATCAAAGATCTAAATATTAAAACAGAAACACTAAACCTATTGGAAGAGAAAGTAGGTAGAAACCTTGAAGACATAGGGGTAGGTGGAGAGTTCATGAATAAAACCCAGGCTGCATAAGGAATACTTCAAAGAATCGACAACTGAGATCTCATCTTATTAAAATCTTTTGCACAGCAAAATAAATCATGAACAAAGTGAGAAGGTAACCCACAAAATGGGAAAAAATAATGCCAGCTGTTCTTCAGACAAAGAACTAATATCTAGAAAGTATGAAAAGAACTGAAAACATTAGACCATCCAAATTCAAAGACCCAATCCAAAAATGGACATCAGAGATTGTCAGACATTTCTCAAATGATTTCTGAATTTGTAGCACATAATGTTGTGAGTACTTAAATATTCTGGGTAAAGGAATGAAGAGTCATTATATAACTCTAACCAAATGGATAGTTTGGTTTTTGGCTTTTGTTTTGTTGTCAGTCTTTTTTTCTCTTGATATTCAGGAATCAATGAGCTATGAATTATAAGAGTTGGGTTCCATTTCAGTGTGTTTCTGTTCTCATTAGCATTTCAGTGTTAAAAACGAATAGCTATGAACTTGAAAGAACAGTGTATAAATCAAGAAAAACAATCTCAAACCATTGCCTCACCCTTAGTAAAAAGCTTAAGTTCAGGTGGACCATTGATCTACACACAAGTCAAAAGCGATAGAGCCTCAAACTAAAAGTACCGAGGCAATGCCTATAACCTTGTGTTATGAAAAAATTTCTCACACAGATGTAAAAAGTTCTTAACATAAAGTCTACACAAAGAAATATATAAATTTGATTCCATAAAATTAAAATACATTTTTCTCCTTCCAAAATCACATTTAAGCAAATGAAAAGTCAAGCCACACAGTGGAAGAAAACATTGGGAAAATATGTGTGTGAAAGTAAACTTGTACCTAGAATGTATAAAGAATCATTACAAACTCAATTATTAGGGAAGCAATGTAACAATAAAACATTGGTAGGCAGGAAAAAATATTTGAGTAGATATTTCAATAAAGAAGACAGACAAATGAAATACAAACATAAGAATAGTGTCCAACAGTATTTATCTCAGGGAATAACAAAGTCTAATTACCACTCTTTACCATATGTGTGTCTGAAAAGCTAAAATTCAAGACTGAATGAGCCAAGTTCTAATAGTTTCCTATTATTTCAATATATTGAAATATCCTAATATTTCAATACTATATCTAAGTATTTCAGTCTCTTGGATCTCCATAGTGGGATTACAGGTAGCATCTGTTAGGAAATAATTGGTTAGAGTCATATAAAAGTAAAAATATAAAACTTAACTATCTTACTTCATGTTTTATCCCAATAATAAAACTTTATGCCTGAGTATTCACATTAACATCAAGAGAATTCTCAAATTTAAAGCTCTAAGCATATTAAATAGAGGGAAAACAGAAAATTGAATTGTTTTCTTTTTCATTTTCACTTGTTTGTTCTAAAAACAGACAGTAATTTGACACAAGCAGCAAGGATGGAGTCATAATCATTACCCTAAGTATTTCTATTTCTTGAAAAGACAAAGTAAGAGAGGCAAGAGATAAGGGCTAGAGATGGAGGCAAGGCTGATTCCCAGGGCCCAAAGTAAGTTTTTATTAAATAATGACAATGTTATATGTGGTATTTTTAGTAACAAATCCAGAATGTATATATTTGTAGGAAAATCACTAAACTAAAATGATGCACTTCGATACGTTTTGTTGTAGCTTGGCATAACTGATGCCATCTTGTGCCCTGCATTTGACTCATGCCCTGTAGTGTGAAAAATTACTCATAGTACAAATCCCATGAGAAAAGCAGAATGAGTTGTACCATAAGAAAAAAAAAATAACCTGCTCGACAAAGAAGCAGGATACAGGTGTCAACCAAAATTAATGTAAGGTTCTAGATATACTGCCTCCAATAGGATGTCTTTCTTTGTTATTTTCTGCTTTAAACTTCCTGTAACTCTCCAGTTTGGGGTCACTCAGTTTGACTCTGAAACAGGGGTTTACACGTATAGTCACTGAGCTCAACTAATGAAATTCCAAAATGTATCAATTTGGATGCTTGTATTCTTATATTGTTTCTGAACTCACTTTACTTTTAATTGAGTGTTTTTATCTTTTGTTGGAGATTTCCATAGTGCAGAATCTAAGACCATAAAAACACACAGAAGTTAGTCCTTGGGAAAGGAAAACAGTCCAAGGCTACAATAGAGTATAAACTCAGTGAAAGTCATAACCAATCTATGGACCACATTCAAATATGTCTGAAACACTGAAGCTCCTTGAGAACTCTCTGCTGCAAAGATTAATTTCTGCTTTATCCAGCTAATAAATTCTAAGCTTGCAGAGTTGCTATGTTTTGCATTTATGTGCATTTAGGTTTGCGATTTATACATCTTTCTCTAAATAGAAAGCGTAAGTGATGGAGTCTTTCAAAAAGGGAAGATGGCATAATGTGCTTAATACTATCCATTGGTATTTTCAAAACACGAAAATTACAAAAGGAGAACTCAATCATGGTATTCAGTGAACCTTGCTGGAAAGTGTGATGCACTGTCTACACCTTAGGATGCCACAGTGTCTTTGTATGTGGATACCAGAAAAGACCTAACTTCCTTTGTGATGATGGGGTATTCACAATGCAATGGGCAGTGAGATGCATCTTTGTTCCTCCTCTCCAGAAATACAGTAATGTTCATCATTATGTTGGACTTACTATAGAGCAAAGCAAGGAAAGCAAAACAACTTTATGTGCTTGTCTCTGCATGTGTTACACAGACAAACTCTCATCTTTAAGGGATGATGAGAGAAATCAGCATATGACGAGTGCCAGTGACAGGTTCCTGATTCACAAACCTGTCTCTATGCACACGGTGTCTGCAGGAAAGGATGGTTTACATTTTCAGACGGGAAAGTGCCTCAGAGGTTATGTAATTCTAAAGAATCAGTAGAACTGGCATTGAAGCAAAGCTTCATTTAAACCTCAGACACGTGGTTAATAACTTTATGATAGAAAGAAATATTTCCAATTTTCTGAGCAGTAGTCATTAATATTTTATTGTCAAGTGTGAGCCAGAGGACATTACAGTTGGTAATTGACTTGTGTCAAATCGTCACATTCTCAAAATAACTGCACGATATGAAAGCGATTCATATTGTCATTTCACGGAAAAAGAAGTTTGTTTTCTAGTTTAAATTCATACAGAAATTGACAACGACAGTTTTAAACATAGTAAGCCAGATCTAAAACCTGTACTTTTAGTTGTGGTGCAACCCTTCTGAGGGTGGAAGAGAAAGACTGAACCCAGGAGTGGGTGAAAGGTAACCCAACCATCACTGGGACTCCCAGTTTTCCTTGTCACCCAGAATGTTTGAGTCTTCTTCTCCCTCAGCTAAGTGCTTAACTCTAAATGAGAAACGTTTTATGCTTCATTAAATAGCAATATAGTTTCCGTTCTCATTAAATTTCTCATTATAAAGAAATATGGAAATATTAGGTTACGAAGCGTTTTTCGCGTCTGTTGTCTGGGTGCTAGACTTCCATACCTTTAGCCTCCTTTCACTCCCTTGTCCTATGTTCACATAAGGCCTGAGGAAATTTATGTGAGTGCATTCATCATGTAGATTATTATATCCTTGTTTCGAGAACATTCGAAGTCTGCTCTTGTAACAATTTTGAAATACATAATAAACTGCGGCTAGCTACAAGCTTCTTCTCATGCTACTGAACACCAGAGCGTCACCTTCTACCTGCCTGTAGTTCTGCGTCTATTAGCTAAACTTTCTCTATCCTCTCATTTTCCTCACTTTTTTGAGTGTTAGTAATCACTGTTCAAACCTCCATTGCTGTGAGATCAACTTTTATAATGTCCACATCTGAGATCATACAGTGCTTTTTCTGAGCCTGGCTTGTTTGATGTAACCCATTGGCTTTCAGTCTTATCTGTGTTGCTGCAAATAATAGGATTTCACTCTGTTTGTGACTTGATAATAATGTATTATAGATGTGCATGCATCTTCTTTTTCTATTCATTCTCTGCATTTGCTTTATCTAATTATCCCCCCTGATGGGCACACAAGTTGATTTCATCTTTTGGCAATTGCTAATAGTGCTTCAATGGCTAAGAGACTGCAAGTGTCTTTTCAGAATAGTCATTTCCTTTCCGCCAGATATTTACTCAGCACTGGAACTGCAGTAACCCTCAATAGTTCTATTTTTACTCAGTTGGTGAACCTCTGTACTGCTTTCCATAATGATTGTATTAATTTGCATCCCCACAAACAATGCATAAGCATTTCCTTCTTTAAATTATTTCCAGTACCTTTATAACAGTTCAGTGATAAGCATTCTGGATGGGTGTGGTGAAGTGTCTTGGTTTGAGCATTGTACTTTGAGGATATTTTGCAATATCACACTGTCCCTATGAATATGTATAATTATCATGTGTCAATTACTTGGAGCATAGAAAAAAAACATTTCAAAACTTGTATGAAGGCTAAAAGAAAAAAATTAGTTCATTTGATAACCAGTTAAAAGCACGTATAGAGGACAACAGGGATGCTAGCATGAATCTTATGGTTCACAGAATAAGAGAAGAAACCAAGCCCAGGACCCAAAGGGAACAGAAAGGCTAATCAGAGAAAGTCACACAAGGCTGCCCGCCAGCTACGCAGGTCAGCAGGGGCTCGAGTCCTTTCCCCATCAACAGCAAGGAGCAGTACATATGAAAGTATTTCATCTTTCTCTAAATTCCACTGATATTGATTAGCGCCTCTCTGGAGACCCAGGGCATGGATACGTAGGCCATAGTCCATGACTGGCTACACACTAAAGGTGGAAAAGTTTGTTTTTTTCTTATTCTTCACTAAGAACAATATGGACAATGCATCTACTCCTGATCACCTACTCTCATCACAAGTACCCGACGTGCTGTGACAGCAGCAGCCAGAGAACCTGCATCTCCAGTGGAGGAAACAGATATGGATCTGCATTTTATACTTGGAGTGGACCCCACAAAACATGTGGAAGAAATCTCAAAAACCACCAAACTCATGACCTGGTTGAAAGTAACCAGCCCCTGGCCCACATTAGTGGAGCCAAAAAAGCTAGCTCCATTTAGGTTTTCATTGTTTTTTTTTAATGGGCTAGACTTTTTTTTAATGGACTGTACACCTTTTAGCTTCTCAAGCTAAATTCTTTTCCCCCTTCACTCTTCTTTCCTGAAGATTTTGCCTGTAAACTCAGGTCGCCTCATCTGCTTTCATTCCTGCTCTTCCTGAAGTGAGC